>WSYH01007201.1:0-34108 GCA_036426205.1 Ascaphus truei
AATGTATTTCAAATGTATTTATTGTCATTTATTTATTTATTTATTTATACAGTATTTATTTATTTATTTTTTGGCGGCTGCTGTGCTGTGTGTGTATTTTTTTTATTGTGGGTAGCGGGAGGGTGGGTGAATGGGGTATTAGCCCCAACGATGGTTGGGGAGGGCTTGCGGGGGGGGGTGTAGCGGGAGGGCTTAACCCCTTCATGACCGTAGCGGTATTAACTGCTACGGTCGTGAAGGGGTTAAGTGCACCCGCAACACCCCCCCCCTCCCGCAAGTCCTAAACTCACACCAAGGGCCAAATACCCCCCTCACCCATCCCCACTACACACAATAAAGCGGGCACGGTGGGTTAACCCCTTCATTGCCTTAGCGGCTATCCGCTATGGTAATGACGCAGCATTTTCATTTTTTTTAATAATATTGATCAGGAGCAGGGGGGGTCCCTGAGCATTAATTTCTGGCTCAGGGAACCCCCTGCTCACTGTACAATATTATTAAAATACCTCTCTCTGCTGCAAACACATCTCGCCCCCAGTATGTGCAGTAATTTACTGAACATGTACTGTAGAATAAATGCATAGTTTTATTTATTCGGGTTTATTACACAGTATACTGTTCGGCTGGAAAACATCAGCATACTGTACAGCACAATATTACTGTATCCATCGAAATCCCCCCATTAGCCGTTTTCTTTTCTGAGGAAAAACAAAATGAAAAGTTTTAATGTACAGTAATGGTCAGCCCCCTAAAGAAGTACCCAGCCTGCCCCACCAAAATAATACGGCAACAATACAGTACTCACCATACTGTATTACTGAATGTCCCATTCAGCTTGCGCCGGCGCCGGGCCACTGCCACTGCCAGTCCAGCTTTCATCATCACCCACGTCGATAGTTTGCAGAGGGACTAGCCCACCTGTAGTCAGCAGCGGGAAATCGCTTAGGTACATGCAAGCTTCATCAAAACTGGCTGCGAAATCCATCTCAGGGTTGTCACCGACGGCGGGACCATGATGATAAGCTGATGCTGGTGCTGGTTCTGGTTCTGGCGCAATGCTTGGCAGGGACTGTCGCTTCTTATTTGGTTTTAACACGACCCTTTGCCTTTTGCCGCCTCCATTATCATAGATATGGGAAAAACCCTGTGACACACACCAATACCCTCCAACAAATTGGGGCTCAATACGGTGAAAACAGGGGTCACTACATAACCTTTTCCTTATTGCCCGCTTCCACAAATGAGGAGTTGGCGAAAATCTGTAAAAGTCATAGTTTTCGATAAAATACTGATAAATTTGAACAACTGTTGCCATCTTATCCTCTGTTGCATTAATAGCGGCCCATATCAAATAAGCATAACTTCTGTCAGGTTTTTGGAACACGGGCTGCATTTGAACACTCATGTCTCTGTAGAATAGTGTAAGCGAAAATGGTCTTTGTCTTTATTTAATACAGTATGTAAAGCCTAAATTGATACATTTTTTGCAACATCTTCCTTCAGTCTCAAGGACAAGTTACAATAGCATACTGTACTGGGATAAAGTATTTTTTTTTAAACGAAACAACTTGCAAAGCCCACACATTACTTAAGTCATGAGTTTATGCCATCTGGTGGACAAGCGAAACATTGCAGCCTAATAAATTCTTCACATTATCATTTAACAGATCAGGCCCCCGTCAGCCAGGCATGAACCGTGGCTGGGAAGGCAAACGCAACGCAGCATGCAAGAGGTGAGCAGCGGCGGATTCCAGGTATCTGCCAGGTACAAACCGGGCATTTGCTCGAATAAAGTGTGTCGGTGCTGTATATTCAGGGACAATACAAGGAGCTTTCAAAATAACTATTCATCCCACGGGCAGTACAAAGGACTCGGGCCATCCCTTGAGATTGGATGAAAGGAAATTTCACCAGCAACAAAGGAAAGGGTTCTTTACAGTAAGGGCAGTTAAAATGTGGAATTCATTACCCATGGAGACTGTGATGGCAGATACAATAGATTTGTTCAAAAAAAGGTTGGACATCTTTTTAGATGGGAAAGGTATACAGGGATATACCAAATAAGTATACGTGGGAAGGATGTTGATCCAGGGATTAATCCGATTGCCAATTCTTGGAGTCAGGAAGGAATTCATGTTTCCCCTTAATGGGTTTTTTTGTTTGCCTTCCTCTGGATCAATAAGTAAGTATAGATATAGGATAAAGTATCTGTTGTCTAAATTTAGCATAGGTTGAACTTGATGGACTTATGTCTTTTTTCAACCTCATCTACTATGTAACTATGTAACTATGTAATACAAGCACATATACAAAAGAATGGCTACAGAAGAAGAAATTCTGCATTTTAAAATGGCGTATTCAAAGTCCGGACCTAAACCCCATTGAAAGGTTGTGACAGGCAGGGCCGCCGACACAGGGGGGGACAGCCGGGATCGCTGTCTCGGGCCCGTCCAGTCAAGGCCCAGCCTCCTTGTCGACAATACTACAGTTTCCACTCTGTCCAGGCAAGCCTGGCCCTCCCCTTCCCTCAGCACCGCCCATCTGTCCCTTTCTTCCCTTCCCTCGGCACCGCCCATCTGTCCCTCCCTCCCCAGGCCTCCGCGGGCCTGCTGGTCTCTGCCTTGCACTGGCCATGCTGCTCCAGCAGGCCAATCCAAGGGCCCCAGGTAGGCCCACATGACCCCTTATACCACCCTCCCAGGCACCTTAGCCACTCCAAGCTGGAAGAGGGCTTATTTTTATGTGTCTGTTTGGGTTGTGGGGCTTTGTGTGTGTGTGTCACTGTGTGTGTCAGTGTGTGCCACTGTGTGTGTGTCACTGTGTGTGTGTCACTGTGTGTGTGTCACTGTGTGTGCTCGTATATTGGGGAGGGAGGTTATTGAGTGTGGGGAGAGGGAAAAATACATGGGGTGGCAGAGGTGGGAGTGTAAGAGAGAGGGGGCCAGGAAAGGATGATGGGGGAGTGTATGAGAGGGGTGAGTGTTAGGGGGTGTGTGAGAAAGGGGTGTGTAACAGAAAACTGGGGGGGGGGCGTTCTCGCAAGACCTCTGACACGTGGGTGGGGGACCTCAGTGGAAACGTTAGTCCTGGGCCCCAGGAAAGTTGTTTGTGGCCCTGGTGGCAGGATCTGAAGCGAGCTGATCATGCAAGGAAGCCTTCAAATACCACTGAGTTGAAGCTCTGTAAGGAGGAATGGGCCAAAGTTTCTCCAAAAAAAATTTAGTTGTTGAACAGCAGTTACAGAAAATGCGTAGTTGAAGTTATTGCTGCTCAAGGGGTACTGAATCTAAAGGGTCACATACTTTTTCACACATAGATATTGAATGTTGAATAATTTATGGATAAATACATGTTGAGAAAGTATATTGTTTTTGTGTCATTTGTTTAAGCATGTTATCTTTATCTATTATTAGGACTTAGATTAAGATCTAATAACATTTTAGGTTTGAAATATGTGAAAATCTTCAGTGGTTCCCAAACTTTTTCTCGTCGCTGTAATAATGTGCATCCACGGTTATTATCTCTCTTTTGATCATTTTGATATTGAGAATTTTTTCTTTAGAAGTCTCAATTATAAGAATCATGAGATCTCTGCTACATTTATTTAATATTGACTTCCATTTTCTCTTAAATTCCTTATTTTGTGTACTCATTGCTGGATATTTGTAAATCCTTAAACCGTTAGGAATTATATCCTCTATCTAGTGTTGTGAACATTTCTGTGTATGCAATATACATTTAATTTCTTTATCTTTTAACTTTTTTTCATTGTTTTTTGCCTTCAGGGCAGTTAAGTGACTTGCTATTTGTGTCCCAAAATATCAGTCCAATAAAATATTAGTTGCATCATCTGTGGAGTTACTGTATAATCTGTGGACATATTATGGATTGGCATCACATGATGGAAAGTAAACATTTATCCATGAACCTCCAAAATCTGGATTTGTAAACATACAATGCAGTCTCTGTATTACTGGTAATGGAGGGGTTATTATACAAAAGTTGAGATAGCGAAAATTAATTCGCTGTCTATTCTGCAAGCCAGGGTCATACGCAAGATATTTAGCCCAGATAGTGTCAACTCTGCCCTCTTTTCAAAGCACAACAAGTTCTGTTTCTTTTCTTTACTTTATTGAGGGAAAGCAGGGTAAAAGACAGGCACTTGTGAAGAAATGTTGGTGTTTAAATAGTGTCTCTCTGTGGGTGCCTTGTAGTTAAGAGCAGGTGAAAAGATAATCCTACCATACAGGAGTTACAGCAGTGCTCACTCATCCAGAGGTAATGGTGGAAAAGGAAGTGAGCGGCAGGGGTCGCACTAAAGGTTCAGTGAGACTGCACTAACTGTCAGCAAAAGACAGGGGGAAAATGGGAAAGCCCATAACTAGGAGGACTGGAGATGTTGCCAGAGCAACCAGGGGTATGACAGACTGGAAGGAAAAAGAGATACATAATGTATCCATTCCATCTGCACTGAGAGTGATCAGCAAGGAAAGTGACATCCTAGTGCAGCTAGCAGGGGGAACTGCCCAGGGAGAGGGGGGCTGAACAGAAAAGGCAGACAGGGGTATTTCTGTTCCATGACACTCCCCGTCTGGTATCTGGAGATACCACTATTAAAGGTGTATGTGGAACATATGTGCAATATAACATAACATAGCAACTTCATGTCCACATAATGATGGGATACCGGCCGGTACCACCAGCTTGACGTCCTTTGCCATCTCGGTAAGGTAGGTGGGAGAGACAATGTCTCTCAGAGTCCATAGAACTGGTACTCAGTTCTTCCCTATCATAGTCCGATTTGGGCATTAGGAGGATAGTCTCTTGTTTGTCTTTCAACGGAACCACATCTCCTACTTGGATATCTGGTTTAATCGTTTGCCATTTATGGCGTTCTTGGAGGGTCACCAGATACTCGTGTCTCAGCGATCCCAAAATGTGTTGGCCAAGCGCTGCACCCGTCTCCACTGTCGTTTGTACATATCCTTAGGTTTGAAACCTTCGACTGGGGTGGGAATGTTCCCTACTTTTTGGGTTAGCAGCATTACTGGAGTCAAAATACTTGGCGATTCTGGATCTGTTGATTCTGGAATCAAAGGCCTAACATTGATTATCGCTGATATTTCGGCCATGAATGTGGTTAACACTTCGTGAGTGAGTCGAGTCAGGTCGGTTTTTAGCATCATAGAGTCCAAGATACGCCGGACTACCCCGATCATGCGTTCCATGCTCCGCCCATGTGAGAGGAGTGAGGAGGGTTGAATGTCCACGTGCAATCTTGGTCGCGCAAGTATCTTTGGATACTATTGCCTCTATTATCTTTAGTGTTTATTTGTAATTCCTTACATGCTCCAACGAAATTGGTGCCACAATCAGAGCGTATTTGTTTAACTGGTCCCTTGCACTGTTTTCCTTCAACTTTGTGAGAAAACAGTCCCTTTGACTCTGTAGTTTTCCATACAGAGTGCATCGCCTCGTGGGAGTGCCAGTTGTGGTAGTTTGTCATCCTATCACCTGGTGTTTGGCTGAAGGAGATGGTCTTTGGCTCCTTGTGGAGGCGGATCAACGCCCTTGGAAGATTGGTTGTCAGGTCTAGTCCAGTGAGTAGTGCCCCGTTTGGAGAAGTTTCCTGGTGCCGAGCATTGGAGTTGAACGTTATCCAGACCTGGCTGGGTTTCTGACGGTGGTGGACATCAGATGGTGGGAGGTGCCGGCATTTTTTACCTTCCTTCAGTGAAGGCGCTGGTTCTGCATGTCCACTAAGGAATCTCTTCCGCGTGAAGACCAAAATTTGATTCTTGGTCTCCGGCTCCCTTTGTGGGTTGCGGCCGAGTGAAGTGAGCCAAGGGATGGCAGGTTCTCCATTGTTCGGGAGGCGTCCTTTTGGTGAATGGAATGGTAGCGGAGTCACCCAACTGCTTAGTCCGTCTTTAGAGAGCTCCTTGACTGTTAACTTCGGGAATCCTCTATCTTCCCTTGATGGTGTTTGCTTGTCATCGTTCCTTGTTGTCTGGAACGCTGTGCACCGTAGGTCATTGGTGCATTCCTCTTGCACGAGAACATCTCCCAGTAGTTTGGTGAAACGCTTTTGTGTTTCTTTGTTAACTGCCATGAGGAGGTTGTTCTCTTCCTGGACATGACGAAAAACAGTCTCTTTTGTCCTTGTAAATCCCTTTGGAAAATGTCTCTGCGACTGTCTCTTTTTTGACGTGTGAGAGGACAGTCTTTTTGACACTGTGGCTTCACCTGCAGGGCGCCATCTTTTGCAGCTGCGCCAGCCGTGACAGCTGGCCGCTTTATCGCTGGATACTCTGTGGAGAGGAACGACTATACGTCCTAGCCATGCCATTGCTCGCGAGAGGATCGTCCGATTGTTTATTGTCTTTTGGATGGCCCCTTTGTCGGTCACCTTTGGGAGGTTACTTTCTTCTTTCAGTGGAGTCGACTCATCATCCTTGGTTATCTGAACCGCTAAGCATCCTAGGCCATTGTCACATCCCCCCGATGTCAGGATGTTTTTGTTGACCTCAGGGCTGTGACCTTGTCTTTTCTGTTCACTTGGCCCTTCGGTCGCTTGGAGATGGCCAAGACATGGTTCAGGGAGAGATGTGTGTCCACATTCTGTTACTACCGTTCTGCGGGCGTCAACATAGTCTTGCCCGTGTTCTTTGTCGGTGCACGCGTTGCCCACTATCACCCATCCTAGGTCAAGTCTTTGGGCGTATGGCGCATTGTGGGGTCCGTTATGCTGTTTACGGACTTTATGTACCCACATGATGTCCCTGCCGAGCAGCAGCAAGATCTTGGCGCCTTGTTCTACCGGCAGGATGTAGTTGGCTATTCCCTTGAGGTGCGGGTAAGGGCGTGCCATGTCTGGTGTGGGAATCTCGTCCCTGTTTGTGGCCATGTGGCTGCACTCGATGAGTGTGGGAAGGGGCATGTTCACTTTGCCGTCTATTGAGGATATGGTGTAGCCATTCACTCTTCTCCCTGTGGTCTCCATTCACCCTGCGCATGTTCTGAGAGTGTAAGGAGAAGCACCGTCTTGTATGTTAAACATGTCGAAGAACTCTGACCTGACCAGCGATCGGTTGCTCTGGTCGTTGAGGATTGCGTACATCCGAATAGCCTTCTCAGGTTGTCCCTGGGGGTGCACTGCAACAAAGCATATTTTGGAGCAGGATATTTTGTCACCTTCTTTTCCGCAAACCTCAGTGCGCTGAGATGTGATGGATGTTGACTCTCCTTCTCCTTCCTCCCCGCCATGCTCCGCTACGGAGGATGGGTTCTTGAGTTGGTGGAGTGTCAGCGGCTCTGGGTGTAACGATGTCACGTGCTTGTCATTTTCGCATACTGTGCATTTGATCTCTTCTTTACAGTCCCTGGCTAGGTGAGTCATGGAACCGCAGCACCTGAAGCAAACTCTGAATTCTCCAAGTAACCTCTTGCGTTCCTCTAGGGACTTCATCCTGAACCCAAAGCACTTGTTGAGTGGGTGTGGCTTCTTGTGTATGGGACATTCCCTGTTTGGGTCCCTTGGTTTCTTGCCTCCGGTGACCGACTGATCGGGAGTAGTTTGGGTCGTGGGAGGCACGTCCGTCCTGCGGGTCGAGATGGGTGTTTGGGGGTTACCATATCTCGTTACTGGTCTCTCGTTCCTCAGGTTGCTTGCACTGTATGTGGTTTGCGCACCCAAGATGAAACTGGGATCGTTCCTCGTCTTTGCTGCTTCGCGAATGAAGCTCAAGAAAACTGAGAATGGGGGGTAGACGACTTGCTTCTCCCTTTTGTATTTGGAACCTTGTGAAATCCACCTTTCTTGGAGGTTGAAGGGTAGCTTCTCCAGGATGGGTCTCACTCCACGAGCTGAGTCTAGGACGTTGAGACCTATTAAGGAATGGTCTTTCCTTGCGAACTCCAGTTCTTGTGGTGAAGTCTCCGGGAAGCGCAATATATGTAAAGAAAAATATAAATCGTGATAGTGCAATATTGTTAAAATTAGGATCAGAATATAATGTCTTGGCTTTATATTTAATACTCACAAACGTGAGAGAGTTAAAGGCACATAAAGGTATCTTTTTAGGATGCTGTTAGTTGTCACTCGATGGACAGGAGATGCAGAACTCAGTATTCCCCAAATGTATGGACTCCCAAGGACCTTAATAAAAGATACAACTGGACATAGTGCAGACCATCTGTACAGTTTATGAATGGTAAGTAAAAGGGAGTTACACTCACATGATATCAGATAAAAACAAGCATTTAGATCTCTATGGATCTCTCTAGCCGGATGATGATGTCTCCGCTTCCCCTCTCTCGTGGCGTGCGTTCCAGCGGTGCGTTCCACTCAACCGGAAGTGATGTCATCCGCTACGTCCACTTCCTGGGGTTTCGGCCGGCTCAGGAGAAAAACGTCACTCTACGCGTTTCACCACATAGGTTTCATCAGGAGTCTGGGATCGTTCCTCGTCTTTGCTGCTTCGCGAATGAAGCTCAAGAAAACTGAGAATGGGGGGTAGACGACTTGCTTCTCCCTTTTGTATTTGGAACCTTGTGAAATCCACCTTTCTTGGAGGTTGAAGGGTAGCTTCTCACGGATGGTCTCCATCCACCGAGCTGATTCTAGGAACGTTGAGACCTATTAAGGAATGGTCTTTCCTTGCGAACTCCAGTTCTTGCAGCAGGTCCCCGAGCTCTCGTAACTTTGAGTAGTCTTTAGTTGTGATCTTGGGGAAGCTGTCGATTCTTTTGAAGAGCGAATCCTCGACTGCTTCGGGGCTGCCGTAGGACTCTTCTAGCCTTTCCCACACTAGGTCAAGACCTACTTGGGGTTGGTGCGCATTGGCCGCCCGAAGTCTCTTCACGTGCTCCCTGAATTCGTTCCCCAGGAACTTGAATAGCAGGTTGAGCTCCTCCCTTGCTGAGAAGTCCAAGCTGTTGATTGCGTCTTTTAACGTGAACTTCCACGTCCGGTAGTTCTCAGGGTAGTTCTCAAGAGTCCTGCTTGCACCAGGTCACGCCAGATCATGTACTTGACTATGTCTGTCAGGCCTGAGGCATCGGCGTGTTTGTCCTGTTCTGAGGTAGTTGCTGGGAGGGTCTGTGCGGTCGCCTCTTCCTTGGCGTGGACGCGTGATGACTGCTGGTTGGTGTGAGGGGCGGTGTTTTCCCGTGTGGGTGTACCTGGATGGCGAGCCTGTTGTAGTGCATCCGTGTGCGCGCTGGCATGTGGATCACTGTTGCGGCTGTGGATATCCCAGGCAGCATGTACCATTGAAGGAACAGCGTCTTCTCCACGTGGACCTAGCAAGTCTTCGGTGTCTGTGGAGTCACTCCCTCCGTGTTGATATGGCGCGCTGGTGTTTACACTGAAGAGGCTCCTTATGTAGTCTTCAGTGCGTTGGGCTGGATCTTCTGAGGCTATCCGTCTGTACGGTAGCTCCCCGCTGTCCTGTCTCGCAGCTGCTTCTAGGACTTCGGCTTGGGCTATGGCGGCAGCGGCACCCTCTTCTTTGCTTAGAGCCTCTAGATGCATGTCTAATTCGGCCTTTCTACGCGCATTGGCAGTGGCGGCGGTAGCAGCAGTGGCAGTGGCAGCAGCGGCGGCGGCATTGGCGACGGCGGCAACCTGCTCCTCCTCTTCTATGCACGCTTTTTCTGCCCTTATGGCTGCCTCTCTCCGACCATATTCGGCCCTGGCGCGTGCGGCCTCTGCCGTGGCTCGCGTCTTGGTAGTGCTCGTGCTTGCGCTGGACATGTTAGATCGCACTGATCTTGCTGACCTTGAAGAATGCCTGGATGTGCTTGAGCGCTGCGATGCGGTTTCCAGCAAAAGGTCTTTACTCTTACTCTCGGCTTCCGGGATAGAGGTTCGCACGCGGCTGTCATGTGTTAAGTCAATGTTATGCTGTAGGTCCCTTTCTTGCAGGCTTTCGCCGGTGTTAGACCTGGCCAAGTAAGTGACGTATGCCTCTGACAGCTTTTGGTGGCATGCGTGATCTATCTTTAATTGAGTTATTGCTTACTCCAGCTGTTGTACAGAATTGCCGGCGCCGGCGACATTGCGTATCCCAAGTGTGGTTGTTTCCCAGGCCAACTCTAATTTAGCGCGGTGCGCTTCAATGTCAGTCTCATATTTTTCGCGGGCCTTTTGTGTCAGTGTGACTGTCCGTTTGGGCCTTGCGTCTGCCTGCGCCTGTTGCAGTTGCGCAGCGGTCTCTGTGTCTGAGTGATCGCTTTTCTGCGTGATGTCTGGTGAGGCTCTAAGTTCTGCCATGCTGTAGGTGTGTGTAGGCCTTTAACCAGTGCATGTGGCGTGCGGTCTTTTACCTTTGTCAGCGATGGGCGTCTCAGATGATGCCGAGCGGTGTCCTGCAGCGTGCAGCGTTGGGGAAGCTGTACTCACAGGTGTCCAGTGGCTCTGACCCGTGTCCTGGCGGGTGTCCGATAGCGTGGCCCTTGATGGCGCTAGCCGTGGGGACGTGCGCAGGGGTAGGTGAGATGGTGGCTCCTCACTATGGGGCTGTGCAGAGGGTGAACTCAGACAGAGAAAGGCAGTTAGGTTTTGTGTAAGAAGCACTGTTTGTTGGCAAAGCTGCTGTGCAGTGTAAGCTGCTGCTTGTCTGTTAAGGCTGCAGGCTCTGTGCAGTATGAGCTACTTGGTGCTTCTTTGTCTGCAGAGACTGCTCTGTTTAATCATGGAGTCTGGAGTAGCAGCTCCTGTAAGTGTCTGTAAGGCACACAATATCTTTTCACTATTCTGCAAGCCAGGGTCATACGCAAGATGATTTAGCCCGGATAGTGTCAACTCGGCCCTCTTTTCAAAGCACAACAAGTTCTGTTTCTTTTCTTTACTTTATTGAGGGAAAGCAGGGTAAAAGACAGGCAATTGTGAAGAAATGTTGGTGTTTAAATAGTGTCTCTCTGTGGGTGCCTTGTAGTAAAGAGCAGGTGAAAAGATAATCCTACCATACAGGAGTTACAGCAGAGGTCTTGCTAGGTGTATTACAACACTGCAGAATCCATTGACCAAGGAGGCGCGAGCTTCCCCCCCCCCTCTCCTATGAACCCTCTACATAAAGACATACAAATAACAAGAGGACACATATATGGAGGTAAAAGGCCACGGCTTATTTATTAACACCAATGGGGATAGCGTACCACCTGTCCGCGCCAGAATGCTCAGAGCTGTGCAACGCAAAGGGGGCACCCGGAAGTACGTCCCGGTGACCTGCCCCCTCGCTTCAAAACCCCCCGATAACCAGCCCCGAGCCACTTCTGGGGGACAAGCACCTACCCCCCCCCCCCAACTGCCGCCGCGACAAAGCAATTGGTCCACTGACCCCTCCATCATAATCTTTTCTTTCTTGTCTTGAATATATACTCTTATTTATCTGCAAAATAAAGAAATATTAACATGGAAACAAAAAAATTTTTTTTTTTTTTTTTAAACTTAAGTCAAAAGGGATGGGTGGGTGGGAAACAGTTGAAACGCCAAGGAACAAGTGACAGTTGCTTGTTCCTTGGCTCTATTTGAAAAACTAACTGCCCCAACTGCCTTCTCCGATCGCGCACGCGACCAACAGCCTAGCTGGGGGGGGGGGGGCCGCACCCCCCGGTCAATAGCTGTAGCCACCCATGCGGCTAGGCCAGCTCTATTCTATTGAGGATACCTGCACCATCTATCTTGCAGCCTTATATATAGCGTTTGTTCCACCTATAGCTATTTGGAACACATTGTGTTCATATAATACCGTTACCAAACACATTTGGGGATTTTATTCATGCACTGTTGTGCATTTTTATAGTGTTTCGTCGGTTTTTATAGCATATACTATTAAAGTTTTTTTATTTTTACATTTCAGTGCATCCTATACTAGGATTTGGCTATTTTCTAGCCAATGTTAAATTGACATTACATTCATTTTGTCACCTACCTTGAGTGCAACTACAGGGGGCTGTGTATAATCTTTTGATTATTTGTGTGGTTTCATGACCAAGAATTAGCAATATTCATTGTCTGGCACAACAGCTAAAATGCAAAAATAGCTGAGTCTTGAATAACCCCTAACCTACAGTATATGGACGAAGACACTAACCTGACAAGCATGCCATCTAAGGAAGAGATTAGAATGGTGGGCAGAGATTTTGGGTGTGTATGTGTGATATGTGTGTTTACTTTATAAGCAACAGGAGAGACATTGTTAGAAAGAGATCTTTAAACAGCAGGAAAGCTGTGAACACCAAGCAGTTGTAAAACTGCCGATTCCTGTAACCCAAGTATTAAAGAAACAAAGATAAGTAAGAAACTGAAGTCGTTCTTTCACAAAGAACCAATATATGGTACAGTTTGATTATCAGCCTAAATGCAGACTTTGCAATGCATATTGCTAGATATCTACACTTAAAGAGGGTAGAAACAGGAGTCGCATCTGTAGCCGTGGTGGTTGAAAAACTGAACAGATATAGAAGGGATCACATTCATGTCATTGTTATTCTGTACTTCTGCTGCCAATCTACTGTAGTTCTGTATTCCAATTTAATTTTCATTCAGTGGATCATATCTTCCTGAATAGCTGTGGGCTACTTTTTAATTTATTAGTAGATCTGAGTAATGCGGAGAATGTAGAAATTATTCACGGAGTCTGTAACTTATTTTATTTTTTAACCTTGATTAAATTGTTTCCATATTCTAGACAGTGAGCACAGATGTTTTATGAGACCAATAATTTAGTTCCTAGGTAATGCTCTTAATTAATGCAAACTGTGTAATGTACAACATCATAATGTAGGGGTATAGCATCATCGGTGCACTGTAAACCAGATTGCTCATTAACCTTATAGCTTACTACATGAAGCTTATGTTTATATTCACTATAAATAAATAAAGAGAGGAAGAAAAATATAAAAGTAAAATAGATCACTTGTACCTATACTTCTTAGTCGAAAGAAAAAAGTAATTGCAAAAAAAATAGAAACAATTTATTTACACAAATATTTAGAAACAATTTCATTAATTGTAACGTTACCTTAAAGCTGAATAAAACACTTAAACATATAATTAATAATAATAATTCATTAAAAAAAAACAACAGCAAATATATTCAAGCTTAAAAAGTGAAATAATCTCCATAATCACATATACAGAAACCATCAGTAATGCACCCCTCCCCTAAAAATACGAGTGGGAGTAAAAAGTTCCAGTGACCCTTGTACCCTAGAAGGTTTGCCTTAAAACTGGTGTGGCCAGGTCCTCCCTGGGTCCCCTTTGTCCCCTTACCTAATGGGCGGCTGCGGCTGGCAGTGGAGGCTGGGGAGAGTGGCCGGACAGTGTAGGTGCTTGCGGGCAGTCAGGAGAGGTGAGCGGGTCGCCAGAGGTCCACAGCGGCTTCCTTTGCAGGGCGCCATATTGGTTATGCGCGAGCATGCGCATAGACAAATTGCACATGCGCAAAGAGCAGTAACGGTGGCCAATAGAGAGAGGATCCGTGCAGAGACTACAGGTCCCATGAGCCCCTGGGAGTGGTGCGTATGCGCAGTATACTCACTGGAGCGGCGGCCATTACAGATAGGCTCTGTAGGGAAACTACAAGCCCCAGCAGCCCCTGGGGCTGAGACCACATTGCATGACATAGGGATCCCGGATTTCCTTGCTCCCAGATAGATAAATTTTGTGCGCTTCAGGGACCATGCCAGTCGGAGCTGGGACATCAAAGGGTAAGAGTGTGTGTGCAGGGTGCCAGTAGGCCCCTGCACTAGGCCAGAGACCCCCTGTTAGGCTCCAGCTCGGCCCCGACTCCATCATAGTTTGTGGCTGCTATAGGGACAGGCCCTTTAGATAGGGACACTGCCCCACGTAGCATCATTATTGTCAGGGACACTGCGGAACACCGCACAGCTGTTGCAGCCTGTGGTCTGGGACAGGACAACCACCGCAAGGCTAGAGACTCTCATCATGGTGGGACACTCCAGCCAGATACCACCCCACCTGGAGGCGGTGATGCTCACGGTGCATTCAACAGAAGACCCTACCCACAAGAGCTGCTCCAATGGCTCATCTGAAGAGCTCGGGTCCCCTGGACATCGTGTGCATGCACTTTCTATGTATCAAACCAGATGCCCGAGGCATCGGTAACATACTAGTGATCACAGACTACTACACCCGGTACACCCAAGCCTTTCCAACCAAGACCAGAAGGCCATTACGGTGGCCTAGATACTATGGGAGAAGTACTTCATCCATTATGGACTGCCCAATCGCCTGCATGCGGACCAAGGCCGGGACTTCGAAAGTAACCTCATCAGGGAGTTGCTTAAGCTGTTAAACATCACCAAGTACCGAAAAAATCCTTACCATCCAGACGGAGATGCTCTGCCGGAGAGGTTCAACCGGACCCTCCTGGACATGCTCAGCACCCTAAAAGGGTCTCAGAGGAATAACAGAAGTAAGCATGTGGCGTCCCTGGTGCACGCCTATAATTGACGGCGATGACGTGGGACTGTTCTCTTCTGTCTGTGATACCAGGTGCTGTAGCACCTGGCATGTATCCCCCATCTACAAGTGCACCAACTCTAACACTTCTTGTGGGCAGCGCTGTCGCATACACATTAGGTGGGTTGGCTCCTGTGGACACTGGGTGATTAGGAGCCCAGGGCACCTTAGTACTTTGGGGCAAACCCCACAGGGGTGTAGACACGGTGGTTGGAGGCACAGTGTGAGGGTATGGCCCTGTGAGGCCTGTGTTATGTTATTGTTATTACCTGTTCAGTAAACCTGTCATACCATACCAGTGTGTATTTCTTACATTGTGTCCTGTGACGGGGTTATCCCACACTGATAGGATCCCTCACAGGTGGAGGCGCTGTCAGCAGAATGA
Organism: Ascaphus truei; assembly: GCA_036426205.1. Classification (NCBI taxonomy): domain Eukaryota; kingdom Metazoa; phylum Chordata; class Amphibia; order Anura; family Ascaphidae; genus Ascaphus; species Ascaphus truei. The sequence goes on from WSYH01007201.1 coordinate 14,877, forward strand.
TCAGGCACACCCCAGGCTCCCAGCAGTGAAGGTTCAGGCCTCCTGTGAGCCAAAGGTAACGCACCACACACCCAGTAGCCGCCATATCCCCCACAAGGTGGGGCAACTTCCAGTGCCGAGCGGCAGGACCCCCTGCGCTCTCAGCCCCTCCCCTCGCACTGTGGGGTTCAGCAGCACAGTGGTTACACCACCGAGTTTGTTCCCATGGGGATATTTGAATGGCAAAAGTAAAAGTACTGGTTGGAGGATTTCATTTGAAAGAAGGAATGGCAATTGGAGGGCACAATGTGCTGGACATTTTACCTACCCCATGCAGCAGATCCATAGTGTACTGAAGCTGGGCAGCATTGCTGGGAAGATGAATAGAGGGTTGATGCAAGACTTAAAGGCGCAATCCAAGCAATTTCCTATATGTGTTTTTTTTAATAAATCAGTTCTCTAGTATTAGAAAATACTTACTACCTTATTTTTAAATTAAACTCTTAATGCCATTTTTATTATACTGTATTGATAATCCTTTGATTTCTATAGAAGCTTTTAAACACTTTCCCAGCAGTGCAAGATCTTTGTAACACTTTCCTGTTTGTGATAATTTGTTGCCAATATTACCAGCAGTTTGAGCTGCAATCTGTAACAATAGATAATGTTACTTTAGTAATATAAGAATACATTGTAGCTGCTGAGTTACACTAACTGAACAATTGATTGAAACTGAAAGGCAGCCATTTCGTGAATCCTGGGAAGCAGGATTTTGCTGATCGATTACGGGAGAAGGAATCGATCGGCAGCTTAGGTATAAATATATTTTTTATTTAAGATGCTTGGATTGCCACTTTAAGAAGGCAGGTGGAGTGGCATGGATAAGAATGGCATAGAGATAAATTGAGGGAGTTTATTTGGGAGGACCAGAACTCTGAGGTAGCATTTGCTATAAGCGCTGCTCTCAGAATATTGAGGCATAGGTACACTAGGTCTCTTGAGGGGTTCAGCCCTAGTGCCTTTAACAGGAGCAGGAGGAGTGTGCCAGCAGTGTTATAGGACGAGCAGTGTGGGGAGAAGAGGAGGGCAGAGAGACACTCGGCAGACAGGCTCTCTGCAGGTCAGAGGACAGAGGCAGATGAAGTGGGGCAGAGGCAGGAGCCAAAAGCACAGAGGACTACCACAGGAGCCCGAGTGAGTCATCTATGGGTATGGTGGGCCATTTGCTTGTACATGCTACAGGGGACAGAGCTGCAGGGACGGACCACATAATGTGTATGTGGCTGGAAATAGTTGTGACAGCAGGCCATAATTGCACCCACGTTAAGAAGACAGTCCTCTTACAGGGTGCAATGTAGCACTCCAGAGTGGTGGGCCTCACAGTAGGCCGTGCTATGCAATACGAGAGAGGCCACATGGCTCAGGAGAGCCCAGCAAGAGCCACAGCTGGGCCATTGAGATGCAGACTGTAACCTGGAGGTGAGAATGGAGTATTGGGGGACTCCAGGGAGGTTAGGGTGTGTGACAGTGGGTTGCAAGAAAAGTCAAACCAAGGAATTAGATCAGGAAGGGATGAGGCTGGTATGATTGAGTTTCTTTGGGCAGTAAAGCATTGAGTGGGCAAGTGTGAGGTTAATTGTGGTTCCAGGCAGAAAATCTGTTTGCAGAAAGTGGCTATTCAAAGTGTGCTGGGGGAGGGGGATGCATAGAGAGGAGAGGAGCAAGCACAGGCGTTGCAGCTCCAGGAGTTTCAAGCTGAGCAGCACAAAGTGTTGAGTGGGGTGTCCGCTGAGGTGGCATAGCATGTCCGAAGTTAGGGGGAAACATTAATGATACACAGCAAGGTGCAAACGCTGTGTCATCTAGCGCAGGGGTAGGAACAGAAGTGGTGCAGAGTGGGACAAGTGTGGTTGGCAAGAGACAATAGAGCATTGGCAGAAGTGGTTGTGGGTGAGAGGTATGCAGAGCAGGTAGCTGGGTCGGTATTACTGTAGATATGGTACTCAAGGAAGCATACATGTGCATGGTGAATCCGTTTCTATTTACCGGCAATAACAAAGTAAATGGTTTGGGAAGGCGATTATGTGAACATTTTCACGTTACTGCTGGGCCTAAGGCATGCTGAGGACAAAGCAGAGAAGCTGGGGAATGAGAAATGGAGGAAGAACAGAAGGCAGTTAGTAACACTTTTGGAAATTGGCTTCAGGCGTATGCTGTTTTAGTAAGTGTGATCAGCGAAAAGATGCTGGGAAAATATTCAACCCTATACAGTATACATAGTTGGACATTCTCTGGTGAACTTATAAGGTTTCCGAAGCATATACTTGCTAAGCATATAAATAAGACGAGCAGTTCAGGCAAAATATAGCTGTAAAGAAAAAATGGAAACTGTCCTGTGCTCTAGAGAGAGCAGAGTGAGCCTGTGTACTGCTCAATGAATAACATCAAAGTAGTAATCCAATTAGCATAGAAGAAAACTGGGGTAAGCGGCCCCCCAAATGACGAGTGCTGCAGAGTTATTAATCCCAAAGCATGATGTCATATATAATACATGAAATTTGCTTGTACATCCCGGTTAGAAACAGAGCTGTAATATGTATCACGAAACCAAGTATAGCAACTTGGACCCCTATGATGGGGAATAGCTTAGTGGAATCAAATAAAAAGGGATGACCGAGGGAGGTCCCACGACCAGCTCCAGACCCCTGTCCAATACGTCTTGCTTATGTATAGCTTATTCTCCTGGGGAAACTTCATGAATGAGTGAACATATGAAATCACTTACTGCATTCTTTTCAGCTCCGTCCGGGTTGGCGTGCTCCTGGCTGTGTAGATAATCAGGAAAACACCTCTCACCGTAGAGAGAAAATCAGCAGTGTACCGCAAGGCAAAAATAGAGGCTGGACTGTGCTACGGTATGAAAAAGTTTATTAAGCCATTGGCAAAAATGGATAAAAGAAGGGGTAACCCCACAAATAACCTCTGACACTTTTCACCCCTGTAGGGCTTTATCAAAGCTGCTCTTTGTGTATGTTCACCTGCTGTGTTAGTCCCTTTTGGGATCTTCAGAGCTGTCGGTCTCCGATTGTGCTGCTAGTAGTGGTAAGAACACTCTCATTTTTGCAGCTGGAGTCTGGGAGGTTCTTTTTTGAACAATTTTTTTCGTCAGTGATTTTAATCTGTCTATGATCGAATAAAGCCGGAACAGTTTTTTCATCAGTCTGGTTCCCGAGCTTTTCTTCAAATATTGCTTGTAGCTTGTAGTAACCATCTTCCTCCATTACTTAAACGATAGCTATAAGGCCAGGAATGTCCTGACATGGTAAAAGATGTGGATTTGTGGTCGTCTTTAATGACAAAAGCCATTGTCGATTCTCAAGGTTGCTAATAGATCAAATCAGTCATATAAAGTGTATATCCAGTAGTCAGAAAAGGTGAAGGGGAAACACAAATTGGATGTGCCCCCTAAAAGAATTCACTTAAATGCACACCACCAGGTATAAAAGTTAACTTTTAATAAATTTACTTAAAACATATATTACCAAAGTAATGTGTAATGTGAATTAAAATTATATTAAATCAACGCTATCAGGCATCCGTGTCGTCAATTATAAAGTCATACTATCCCAGTGACCACTTAATGTTGGTGGGATATAGAGGACAAGAGGATGCTAAGAGTCAGGGTATTATCCCTCTGGAGCAACGGTGAGACCAGTAGTAGGAGTATAAATGTTCACAGTGGGTGGCCAACGGATTAAAATATCCAGCTTCCTTGCTAAATTACCAGCCCCGCACTACAATAGGACACTAAGTGTGTTAGAGTGAGAGTGCTTGAATGATAAAGCTGGCACATGTATTGATATATTAGTACATGCACGCATCAGAAAGCTGCCAGACACAGCAGTACTAGGGTGAATTCACAGTGATGAACTGTGTTGAACGCCTCACTTAGAGTGCGGAATGCAGGCACAACTGACTATATGAATTAAATAATAAACAATAACCCTGAGAATCCTTGAAGAAGCTCCTTTGCTGGGAGGAAACGCTCTTGGACGCGCAATGTTGTCATCTCCTATCTGGAGCTGTTTTAATGTAGTGTCTGCAGTCTCCTGGTTCTAACTGTGCAGACCCCAGTAGTTAGTTTTTTGTTTATTTATTTAATTTCATAGTCAGTGTGCCTGCATTCCTTGCACTCTAAGTGAGGCGTTCACACCCTTCTCACTGTGAATTCACCCTAGTACTGCTGTGTCTGGCAGCTTTATATGCAGTGCATGTACTAATATTACACTACATTGCCAGCTTTATCATTCAAGCACTCTCACTCTAACACACTTAAGTCTCTATTGTAGTGCGCAGTGCTGGTATTTAGCAAGGAAGCTGGATATTTAATCCGTTGGCCACCCTTTGTGAACATTTATATACTCCTACTACTTGGTCTCACCGTTGCTCCAGAGGGGTTAACCCTGACTCTTAGCATCCTCTGTCCTCTATATCCCACCAACATAAGTGGTCAACTGGATGAGTATGACTTTATAATTGCACACGGATGCCTGATAGCGTTGATTTTATATATTTATTCACATTACACATATTTTGGTAATATATGTTTTAAGTAAATTTATCAATTAACTTTATACCTGGTGGTGTGCATTAATGAATTCTTTTAGGGGGCACATCCAATTTGTGTTTCCCCTTCACCTTTTCTGATTCACTTTTCAGTTCACAGTTTGCACCCATCATTTGATTACCTTATTTATGTACATAATCACTTTATTCAATTAGCATGGTCCTGTGATCACTCCCTATCCTTCTGTTGTCTCTATATCCAGTAGTGATGTCACTCTCACACTGGATACAAGTGGTGGGGCTTACATTCTGCAGTCATCCTGCATTAACCCATAATTTAACCTTAGGTAAAGTAGTAGTCTGAATAGACTACACCTGCTAGGTTACCAGTTTGACTTCAGTTTTTACGTAGATATCTGTTAGTCTAACGTTTCATATTCCAAAACTCAGTTTATTTGTGGAGTGGGTGGTTAGGTGTGAGGCAGGCAGCGGCTTTGTGCTGCATTGCTTGGATGACATCTTGTTCATAGTTCCTAAAAGTACAGGTTTGTGTGGCAGGCTGTTGGCCAGATTCAAGTGGATGGCTGTTAAGTTTGTTTGTATTTGGCCGGAGATAAGACAGATGTAGCAGAGGTGAAGGATGCCAAAAAGGTGATTGGTGGCGGACACGACTGGGATAAGAAGATGTTTTCATTTCATTTGGCTGAATAGGGGGTTAAAAGAGTTGTTGGGAAAATGGCAGAAATTTCTGAGACTACAATGGTAAATCCTATAAACAGGAATGTGTGATATCGAGCCTCACAGTGGAACTTTTCACGAATTCACATGGGACTGAGTGATTTGGGGCCTATCTAAAGGGTAGGTCCTGTGCAGAGTTATGGAGAGGAGCATGGCTGAAGGCGGGTCTGACCATAAATGTAAAATGTTTGGCGATGTTCCCAATGGTGGTTGCTACAGAAATCTGTAGGGATAGCTTTTGCACTCAGCTAGTGTTTCTTTTTGGTTGGAAAATTTGGGTTAGTACAGGCAGTTAACAGGCTTATGCAGATTCACCCCATGTTGTAAGGCTTTTAAAGAAGTTGGTGTTGCACTGATTGGAATTTAACCTTTGGTTTCTGACAAGGCATGCTTCGGTTGACAACCCAACAGCAGATGCTCTCTTGATTTAAGTGGGTGGAGTTTTCCTCAGACAGCATCAGGTATGGAAGCAGCGGGTTGGCATTTGTCCTGAGCTGTTAGGGGATGGAGTTTCCTCTTATATCATGTTAAGAATATGAAGTTCTTCCAAGATGAGGTGTTTCATTCTCAATACCACGGTGAGACCCACAAAATAGGAAATAGTGTAATAGATCCATAGGAGTGAAAAACAGAAAGTAAATCCCTGCGCTTCTACCATTGTGCTAACAATATATGGTGGAAAATATACATTTTAAACCTAAGTCTGTATGACAAAGGAGACTTTTGGTTGCATATTTTGGTCAAATCATGACAAGCCTGCTAACCAGTGCCAAGGTAAGTCTCAATAGCAGGTCCCTATGCTAAATCCATAAAAATTCTAGTGAATAATCTGAAATATGCCCTGAAGGGGTCAATAAATAAAGCATATGCTTCTGTGACTTTGTGCAGTTAACAACTGGTATAGACGAGTAAAAATACTCACATATAGGCAAGTCTTAGGACACTCACTACTTATGATGTGGAAAGTGACATAAAAAGTAAATTTGCAGATACCTTACTTGGAGAATATATAACGTGACGGGAGGGGCTACAAACCTCCCATAAGTTGCTTAATAAGCAGTTGCAGGTGGGTTGGTTAAGTGCATTAATAACACCCTAAGAGTGGTGCCTGCTGGAAGCATGCTGCTAGGGATTTAATTCGGCCCAACAGATAATTTAAAACAAAATATATATATTTGCCGCGTTCTCCGTGTAGGGAGCCTGCTGCTGGCGAAAAAAGTGGCCATACATATGTGAAAAACATAAAGTGAATCCCTGCGCTTCTCTCATTGGGCTAACAATAAATGGGGAAATAAATACACATAGTGAAACCTAAGTCCGTAAGACAAAGGAGATTTTTGTTTGCATCTTTTGATCAAATCATGACACGCCTGCTAACCAACGTCACGGTAAGCCTCAATAGCAGGTCCCTATGCTAAATGCATAACAATTCTAGTGAATTAAGTGAAAAAATGCCCTGAAGGGGTCAATAAATAAAGCATATTGCTTCTGTGACTTTGTGCATTTAAAAACTGGTATATACCAGATCCATAGGAGTGGAATAGATAGACTACAGATGTACTCATTCCACTCCACCTAAATAGAAGATTCCTACGTTTATTGACATGGATTTTAATGATAAGCTTCATAAGCACAGGTATGCCTCCCAGATCCTTCATGGATACGCTATATCACTTCCCAGCACACCTATCAATGTCACAAATTAGCCAGTTAATTCTAGAATAGCATCATAAATTCAATGTAAATACTAAGAGACTTGACTCCTCGGTCTGGGCTGCCAATAGAATATTTTGAGCCCAAGACACATTTGAAGAACTGTGCCTACACAAATGTTACAACATAATTATACTTTGCCATATGTTGTATATTCTTAATTTGTATATAATGGGATATAGTCAGTTGCTGTACATTGAATTGTTATATTAATGGTACAGATGTCTCTAAAAGGGCTCTATAGAGAATCCCTATTTAGGTTGACACTGAGGTTTTAGCTGATGCATCCGAAGAGGCTATGACAGTTCAGTTGGATTAATAAGGAGATCTGAGAATATTCCAGAATTCTATATATGGAGTTGTAGGGAGCTCATATGGCATCAGTTTGAAGCTGCAGGACCTCATTTGGAATCGAAATATATAGTAACAGCTGATTCAAGGATATTACCAGGATAAATATCCAGCAGTGTTAGCTGAGATAGGCTTAGAGACAAGGCGAGAGACAGGAGGGAGAGAATGCTACCACCTTGATGTAGGCAACATAGTGATTTCACGGAAAAAAAGGGTGCTCGATAGCGCTCTAGCAAAAACACAAACTTAGTGCATATAATTATGCGTCAAATTAATTAGTGCCAAAAAATATATAATATCGGTGACGGTGTATAAATAACAAAATACAAGTGACAATCTATAGTGATCTATAATGTGAATATCAATGAAGAGGCTTAGCAGACACACTCAACCCTTGGTGGGAGACTGTTTCAGAAGTCTTGTACATTCAATTCTTTCCAAAAAGGACCAGAGGAGCGCAGCTTGCAGCCATGAAAATAAAGAACATCACATAGTACAGCAATGTTTAAATGAGATTTAAGTGATAGTGTAGGGCTCACAAAGGACTACTCACATTAAACCAGCCAAAACTGAGCAGTCATCCAACTTATTGGGTGGATGGTCCCTGTGATAGATGCAGCAACTGACAGCAGACAATCTCCAAAGAAAGAAAAGACCATATACAGTAGTGTAGATTGTAAAATATATTGACAAGGCAAAATGAAAATGGAGGCTTACACTTAGGTAGGAATAATACAGCGTGGTTGGCAACAGATAACCAGGTATACAGAAGGTCGCGATCTCTCCATCTACCGTGTGGATCTCCGCTGCCTCTGCCCACTTCCGCACCTCTGCCAGGAGTTTGCGTCACTTCCGGCGCGTCATGGAACTCCGGCGCTTGCTGGTGATGATGCGTTCTCGATCTTTTCCTCAGAGTATTGGCTGATGGGACACTCTACGCGTTTCGCCGTTGCACACGGCTTCATCAGGAGTGATGATTGACTGCATCTCTAGAGTTTATATACCCTCTAACCCTGCACTATTTAGACATATGATTGGCTCTCTGCTGTGCTGCCAATAAGTATCAGGGGCGGTCTAAACTCTAGTTTGAACTAAATACCTCCCTCTAATTACAAGAATGGAAGGCATGTAAATACATAGGAACACCTACATGGTAGTAATACAATCTAATACAAACAGTACTAAAATCGAATAGTATTAACTCATAAAAAAACTCATCAGTTATACATATGAAATAAGATAGGCTTCCTAATTTGTAAGAAATAATACAGTGTTACCTCACTAGGATAGACGAAAATGAATATCCATAAAGCTTTTTTAAAATAAAACATATTTATAGTCATAGAACGGCGATTGAGGTAATCTCGGAAAGAACAAAGAGACAAAAAATATATATTAGAAACGGAAAGCATAAATGTATAAATATATTGAGCTTAAAGCTTAAACTAGTGTTCTTGTATAAATGCATAGAAACTTAAAGCTTAACTTTCAGAAAAATGCAAATAATTCAAACATTTTCAAAGAAAGACGCCAAGCTCAATATCCACATTTAACCCAAGAGGAACTAGTGTTTTCATTGTAAAAATCCAATAAGTTTCCCACTTTGTCAATAATATATTTCTATCTCCTCCCCTCCAATGGGGTACTACATGTTCCAGGACAGTAAAGACTAGTCCTGCAGTATTGCTTTGGTGATGTGTTAGATAGTGCTCTGATAGAAGATGGGTAGTGACCCCTCTTCTGATGTTACTCCGGTGTTCTAATATTCTTACTTTTACGCATCTTGTGGTTTTTCCAATGTACTGCATTCCACATGGACAAGTTATCATGTATATAACATGATCACTTCTACAAGTGATATGCTGTTTAATAGAAAAAATTTCCTTTGTCACATGTGATGAAAATGTCAACTTATTTGTTGTTCTAAATTTACATGCTGTGCATGTTGTACATCCAAAGAACCCTTTAATTGCTGGTAACCAGCTATTTTCATTTTTCTTTATTACAGATAAAGCACTTGGTGCCAGCTTATTCTTCAAATTATTGGCTTTCCTGAAGATAACTGATGGCACTTCAGGAACCATCTCTCCGAGCAACACATAATTTCTGACAATGTGCCAGTGTTTACGTATAATTTTTAAAATCTTATTCGCATCTTTATTAAAATTGGCTAAAAAGGAGAAACTAAATTTGTCTTTATTTTCGAGTTTATCTCTCGATGTTCCACTCTTCGGCAAATCCTTTTGAAGGAATACGGTCTTTCCTCTGCCCTTTCTTTCTAGATTTTTTGCTTTAACTAAAGCTTTTTGCACATCTTCATACTTATACTTCCTATCTATAAATCTACTTTCAAGTATCTTTGCTTGTTCCTCAAAGGTATCTGTATCTGTGCAATTTCTTCTAACCCTCCTAAACTGGCCGTATGGCACATTTTTTAACCAGCTAGGGTGATGGCAGCTTGATGGAAATATGTAATTATTGCTGTCAACATCTTTATAAAAGGTTTTCGTCTTAATACATCCTCTTCAATGAAAATGGTTAAATCCAGAAAATTAACACTCTCTTTGCTGTAATTGCAAGTGAATCTAAGATTTAAATCGATATCATTAATATAATTGATAAACCTGAGAAGACTTTCCTCATCCCCTCTCCAAACAAAAAGCACATCGTCTATAAAATCTCTGCCATAGGACCAAATTTGCACCCAGCTCTGCAATAGACCATATGTGGTCCTGTTCCCATATCCCCATAAATAGGTTGGCATAGCTGGGTTCAAATTTGGTACCCATGGCAGTTCCCCACTTTTGTAGATAGAAAGTATCCTGGAACCAAAAATAATTGTAAAAGGGGACGATAGACAGCACTCTGATGGTGTTAAATATATGCAATTGCAGGGTGCACGGAACAAAAGGGGACCCTTATTCCCCTGTATAGTACTAACAAATCTACGTAAGTACCAGCACTCACTGTCTAATAGCTAAATGATGAAAACAGTTGTAATGCAGAATAAACATTTAATAATAAAATGAACCAGAAATAAATCAAATGTGTTTGCAGAAACCAGTATCACAAATGGGCATGTCACAAAGTGAGGTGTGGGGTGGGGGTATAAGAAGGAAAAGGTGAAAAAACGTAAGGAAAATACACAAAAAAAACGTAGAACGGAAAGTATGCTAGGGGGGCGACGTTTCCACTAGTGGATTCTTGCTGCCCTGCTATTAGCTGTTTAGCTGTATTTAGCTTACACTATATGTTTAGAGTATTTTCAGGGGTGTCTGATTTGACCAGGTTATGAAGGGAGGCTTAGGGAAGTACCTCTCGGTCTTTTGGACCAGGGGGAATGGGCCAGATGAAGAGGTAGTCCCTCGAAACGTCGCCCCCCTAGCATACTTTCCGTTCTCCGTTTTTTTTGTTATATTTCCTTACGTTTTTCCCCTTTCTCTTCCCTTCCCCCCCCCCACCCTCACTTTGTGACATGGCCATTTTGGAATGGTTTTCTGCAACCATTTGAATTTATTTCTGGTTCAGTTTATTATTAAATGTTTATTCTGCATTACAACTGTTTTCATCATTTAGCTATTAGACAGTGAGTGCTGGTACTTACGTAGATTTGTCAAAAATAATTGTGTTTCAAAATGAACTGTATGCTATCTAAAATAAAATTTGCATGTTCATGAGGCATCTCATTGTCTTAGGCCAGTACTCTGTCAATCGCCTCAAAACCTTGCATATGGTTAATCGAGGTATACAGAGAAGTTACGTCTCCAGTCACCAAAAAATAGTCACCATTCCATTCCTGATTCTCTAATATTTTCAATATGTCTGTTGTGTCCTTAAGGTGTGATTTTAAAATGGCACCTATTTCTGCAGATAAATGTCAATATAAGCTGACAAATTCGATGTTAGTGAATCAATGCCAGCAATAATTGGCCTGCCTGGGGGATTTGTTAGGCTCTTATGAAGTTTGGGTAAATGGTAGAATATAGGTCGTATTGGATTTTCTTTTAATAGGAAATTATATTCCTGTTAAGTCAATATTACATCCATTTTTCCCTTATCCAACAGAATTTTTAATTTTTTAAGGAAATCTAAAGTAGGATCTTTTGCTAGTTTTTTGTACGTATTCTCATCGTCCAATATCCTATTTGATTCCTTCACATAATCATATCTGTTAAGAATAGCCACCCCTCCTCCCTTGTCTACTTGTTTGATGACTATATTAGTATCTTCCATTAGATTTTTAAGTGCTTCTCTTTCCTCTTTATTTAAATTATGGTGGAATCTTTGTTCCTTTTTGGTGAGTTCTTCAAAATCTTTTAAAATTAATTGTGAGAACACTTCCAGATGCTTTCCTTTTACATGTTTTGGATAAAAGGTTGATGGAAGTTTTAAACCCGAGTGTTTCAAATAAAGTTGAGTGTCAGCTGCCTCCTCATTGAGAATATGCAAATTCTCCCCAACTACATTGTCTCTGGTTCTAATCTCCACCTCTTTGATTTTACAAAACCTTTTGATAGTTAGTTTTCTCAGAAATTTCTGAGCATCGATGAAAAGCCCGAAATTATTGGGCCCTGTCGTAGGGGCAAATTTGAGACCCTTTCTAATTAGTTTCTCCTCTGATTGAGTTAAAATTTTATTACTTAAATTAAAAATACTGTTTTTATCTTGCAGTCTTTCTGAATGTTTTTTTGTTTATTTCTCCCCCTCTTTCTTCTGATCTTCTTCTTCTTCTTTCTAATGGGGGGTCTTTCTCTTTCGGTAAATAAAACCGATTTGAGGAAGACCCCTCCCCTAAAAAATCCCTCTCTTCCCTTCTAGGTCCATTTGTCGTAAATAATTTCTCCTTCCTTTCTTCTCTTCGTTCTGCTCTGTTAGCCCTCTCTGATTCTCCTAAGTAGGTTTTGTCCTGACTATGTGATCTCGTAATGAATCTTTTTTGGTGTGTGGCCAATTTTTCTAATGGTTTTTCCAAAGGTTTTTGGGATATCTTATATTGTCTTCGGGGGGACTTAAAATCTTTAGATCTCCAGTTTTCCCTATCAGGGCTTGTCCTATCAGGTGTCTTAATAATTTCAAGTAAACCCAAGTGATTTAGAAAGGCGCTAAACAACAGTATAGTGATAAAATATAGTGAATAAAATATCCGTGAATTGTAAGGCGAATTAGAAAAATTCTCAACCTTCACAGGGAATTTGTACAAGTTTCCTCATAGGCAGTAACGGACATCCAGAGTGTGAGGGGAGCGATATTTCAGGAACACCCCAAAAAGAAAAAAACAACAATAGTGCAGCAAAATCACACAACAGTGGAGCAGTGAAATCTTGGCTCAAGTGGATTGCCTGCTTACAACAAGTAAGTGAAGAATCAGCGTTTAACGGGAAACATGGTAGAAGGATATTCGGAAGCACTCTCACTCAGGGTAGTATTCATGTAAAACAGCAAGGAGAGACCATGGTGTGGACCAAAAGACAAAAATTTATATAAGTTAAAAGCATAAGAAATGTACTCACAATATGTACATCAATTGCGGACACATAAAGGTATCTTTTGAGGCAGTGTGGTTCAAGTCGGGAGAGGTGGTAGTCTGGTCGTTCACTTCAAAACTCCCTCAGTCTGGTCACGGTGGACGGCGTCTGACGTCACATCCGTCAAGGGCCGACAGCTTCCGGTAAGACGGAGGGCAAACCAGATGGTAGGACGGCACAGGAGACTCTTCACTTTCACCTCAAGATTAAGGGCAGCTGCATGCGGTGTACAAGCTCTACGCATTTCGCTGAACTCATTTTTTACCCGTGAGGAAGGAGGCAGAGGCTTCCGAAACGCGTTGGGTGGTCCCTCGTATCACTGCTTATTCCACCTGCGGTTTTGTTTCCTGCAAGCCCTGCCGTGCTGTTTCTCCTTTTGGAGCATCTTTGAATTAGCCGCCATTAGCCCCCCACGCTATCGCGAGGAGCTGGTGAATCTGCGGCTAGACTCTCGTGATGCCTGGCGCTTCTGCGCATGTCCAAACCACGGAGGACGGAGGCAAGGCACACAGACTGCTCCCCCTGCCCTTGTACCAGCATGGATAGACATTCTCCAAGCGGAACCGATTCTACATGGCTACACGTGGCAGACGCCAGAGAGAAGTGCAGGAGCTGTACCAGCGTTCTATGAGAGGGGATACTCTGAATATCCACTGCTATTTGCCATCTATTTACTAGTAAGCGGGCCCTTCAGCCACAAGCAGGATACTATTGGGACTTTCATCATTATTATCTATGTCATCTTTCTTTTATGATATATGAAATGTTTTTTAATCAGTCATCTGTGTGATTCAGCAATATTGTTAGTTATTGTCATTTAGTTTGTCTTTGAGTGTTTACAGTATTACACTATGTGTTTTTGTTTTTTTATATTTCATATCTGATCACGTCCTGCGGAGATCATCATTGGATCTGCCATGCACCATCTGGTTGTATATATTTATTTTATTTTAATAATATTTGTTGTGAGCGCCAGTGATATATTCCTAGTTCCATGCAGTGGTTGCTGCTGAAGAACATAGACAATTATACTTGTTTCTCCTTACCAAAGGCTGATGCTTCTGAGATGGGGAAGTTAAGCACCCATTGATAAAAAAAGAGAAAAAGAGAGCACCCGCTCCATAGCATAATATAAGTACAGTAGCAACAATTTATTTATAATTAAAGGGGAGTACAAGTAGCACTCACAAGTGTAAGAGATTGTAAAGCATTCAGGTAGACAATAGTCACCAGCCGGTTCCAGCAGATGAAGACGGATTGTCTCAGCAAGTTGCAGGACTGGTATACCCACTTGTTGGTATGGAGGGTATCCGGGGTGTCCCAAAAGCTGATTGCCTCACACGATCCAAAAGCGGCATAAGTATCTGCACCTCCGCTCCCTTTGCGAATCTGCAGAGGAAGCGCAGGTGCAGACACTATGCTGGTTTTGGACCGCGTGATGCAAATCAACTTTTGGGGTAAATCAGATGCCCCCCATATCAATAGGAGGGGTATTCCAGTCCTGCAACTTGCAGAGATGCATAGACACCCCATCGTCATCTGCTGGAACCAGATGGTGACTATTGTCTACCTGAATGCTTTTAAATCTCTTACAGTTGGGGCCACTTGTACTCCCCTTTTTTAAAATAAATTATTTATACTTTATTACGATATGGAGCACACGCTCTCTTTTTAGATTTGTTTCTGGGCATGGTTTTATTTATTTGAGAGAACCCAGAGTCTCCTGTAGTACAAGTTCTATTGGGACTAGGTTATTCAAAACCTTTATTCTATTAACCCCTTGAACTCTGGAACATATTTTGGATCCTTCCTTTTTTAGATTAATTTGTGCTTATTGTGTTAATGTTCACTGATATTGATATTAATTATAATATGTATTGTTTGTTTGGTAATTAATATTTAATATATTAATGCACTTTTGCACTACCTTTTTGGGCACATCCTTTATATATTATTATTTCACTTTTAGGTTGGTTTATCTCTGGTGCTATCAGCACTTTGTTCCTTTTTACCCATTGATATGAGGCTGCCCCTTAATATGAGTCTTTGACCGGTCTTCCTTTATTCAATTGTTGTTTTCATGTTCATATTTACTACTTTTAACGTACAGATTAATTTACTTATATAAATACACATATACTGTAATTGTTGTATAAAAGTATTTTCACAATTAATTTCTAAACATCTAGGATTTGCCAGCAAAACAGCACAGACTACAGGGAACTCTTCCAGAATCCAACAATGAGGCAGCCACAGGCAACCACTGCTGTTTCTTCCCAAGCTTTATTTGCCATTGCTCCTGGGAAACTTAGTAGGGCTACATCTGTATTGTACATGAATGTTAGTAAATTATTGTGGTACACATGTCCTTTGGATGTCTGTAGGATAGGAATGTTTTGTTACATACCTAACAGCTACGGTATATAGACAATACTTGCCTAATAAAGCAGCAGCGTGCTCCCTGATCAAATACATTAAGAGTAGACCCTTAAACCCTTAAATGGTAATATATTTATGTAAAGAAAGGCCAAATTTAAATAACTTAGAATCTGCGTTAGGTTGATGGCTCAGGATTCAAGTTTATGCAAAGTTTGCATTTTATTTTCATATACATTTTTTATTTAATAGTATTCAGTTATCTCTATAGATTCATGTATGTGAAACTTCACTCTGACTGCATACATTATTGGCGTATTATTTCACAATATTTGGAAATGAATGTGGATCCCAAGGCCACCACTAAAACTGCCAACAAATAGTGAGACTTATTAACAAAGCTGTTTTACTGAAACACTGAAGTCCACGAAGAAGCCGCTGTTTTCATGACACTATTGAAAGACAGGTTTTTGTACCCAAAAAAATGAAATGTGAAATTCCTCAAAAGGAAACTTGTATTAACAATGTACTTTAAATCCGTAAGGTTAAACTTTTTAATATATCTTTCATAAATATGTATCCTCACATTGTGCTCTACAACTTCAAATTGGAAAGCTAAATGCATTAGCACTTAAATCCCCATTTTTATATTCTTCACAGGTGATTCATTTTATTTTACAATTAAATAATTGAAGTCGACTTAAAGGGGTAGGAATCCTTAACAGCAAACACTGGGTTTGCAATACATATATTCTACAAGATGTTTTTGTAATTTAAGATTCATTTACTTTGCAAATGTAGAATTGTATGTAATTCATAGAACTATGTTAGGCATTGCCCCCTAAAAAATATAAAATATATGTTAAAGCAGCAACACCATCGGTTTTTTTTTATATTCTGATTTTTTTACAGATTTGTATACCAGGGGAAAATTACAAGAAAGACACAGCGCAAAACCGCTCATAGTGAAGTGTGTTTTAGTTAAGTAAAATACTAGAACAGGTAAGTATTCTGCGTACATCAAAATAGATAATAACAGGCACATCATTTGTCAAGACATGGGTTACCGGTCCTCAGATACGGAGCTGGTGGGGAGCAAGGTTATCGTCTACAGGTAGGTGGCCTCTCTCACACGGGCACAATAAATTCACCTGGAAATCCACACCGTCGGGTGAACCCTTCTGTGTACTGAAGCATGCTCCAATAGCGTCACCGGTGTTCGGTAAACAGAGTCCTGCGGAGCTCAAACCGCGGTATAGAAAGTCCAGGATGTTCAATACCATCAAATCTCCTCTCACCGGCAGGTCGGGGGACAGGTTAGGCGTCACTCAGGAACCACATCAGGGGATGAGTAACAAACAGAGTCCCAAATACTCGGTGCGTGGTTGATAGAGTCCCAGATATTCAATAGCCCCTAAAACCTCCTTGTAAACCCTTTTACCCGAAGCAGGGGACAGATTCAGCAGCTTATGGGGAACACAGCGGGAAGAGACCAAACACATACACTGCTGAGGCTGGGACCATTGAGTGTGACGGCACTTGGTGAGCGCCGTGTTAGTCCACAGGTGACCGTACCTAATTAGTGCAGCCAACAGCAAACAGCCAAAACAGTGAAGGTGGTATAATGTCGACAGGACACATATGAATTAGCAAAAGGTTAAAATAGGCCCATCCTATGCGTTTCATAGCGCAAACGCTACTTCATCAGGGGGTATCCTGTGTAACGACCCTATTCTGAGCGAACACATCCCTAAAACACCTATAGGGAAACCTCACCGGGGAGGAAAAAACAGGAAAGTCTCTCTCTTTGAAAAAGCCCTAAGGGTGAAACGCATAAGAGTTGCGGGGGGTGCCTTCCCCTCTCTCTTTTTTAAACTTCCATGATGCAATAAAGAATTTCTATGCCCAGCCCAGCCTCCGTTATCTGTTGCGCGGCCGTGCCCGCTGTTTTTTCCTCCCCGGTGAGGTTTCCCGGTCTGTACCTTCATACAGCCTGGTGCACGCAAGAACTAAAAGCCGGACGAACTGTGAAGACAAATGTGAGTTAATTCATTTATTACTCTTGGAGCATCCCCAGGATTTGTGGGTCATATAGTAGCGGGACTTGTATGGGGTCTGGGTGGGTTTCAGGACCTCTCCCAGACAACCCTTTACAGTCAACGCCAGAACCACATTCCAACTAGGGGTTTATTTACTTATATGCTCCTACATACAATTGTTCTTCCGGATAAAGCAACATATGTTCCTTACTCAAGTGGAAACCAGCTCTGCAGCATTGGTTAATTGGGGAAGTAGCACACCCTAATGTTCTCCCTAAAACACCTATGTTTATCTATAGAAAAGCTAAAAACCTAAAAAATATTTTAGCCCCCAGTGATATAGGGCAAGTTAATAACAATGTGAGAGATACTGGGTGGTTAGGTGTTAAGCCCACAAAAGTGTCTATCATTTTACGTAGTGCCATCTTATGTTTCTATGACAATAAACATATTTACAGTAGCAGAAGGCAATGTAAAAAAAAGTTGTTAAAACAATTATTTGGACAACACATGAGCGTTGAATTTTACCTTTGAATAATTTGAGCACATATTTAATTCATAGAATTTCGTACATATATCTGAAAAGATTAATTGTCAGTTGTATGAAATTTTTCGAGTTTCATTTGAAAAGCTTAGTAATTAAGTAATTTTAGCATGAATTTAAGATGACAATATTATCTGGCACCTGATGCCAATAATGTGTGATACAACCAGTGGTGGAACTACCATACATGTACGTGCAGCAGGTTCAGCTGCACCAGGGTCCTACTCCCAGCTGTTCTGCAGGGTCAGTGACATGCACTCTGCCTTGGCACTCTTCTACCTACCTTGGGAGGCCACCTGCCAGTCCCACAACAAAAGCTGCCCAAGTTTCGCTTCCCAACACGGCCACCATGTGTGTGGTCTAGGACAATTGGTCGTGGCCGTTTAGCCATGACCAAATTTCCGCCGGCATTTAGTCACTACTCACCTCGCTGCCGGGATCTCTCACTACTGGCTGTTTCAAAACCAAGGTAAGTCCCTTACCCTAAAAAACCCTAATCTTAACCCGTAATACTAACACTACCCCTACCCAAAAAAAACCTTAATACCGTACTGAAACAGGGTCTTATCCCTGTTAACAGACTTGCCTCTAATCCAGCAGTGTGCTGGTTAATTGAGCACAAAGGGGTGCTGAGATCAAGACACCCAGAGACTTATATTCCTGGACACAGGGGACCCAGGAACCTACCAGAGACTGACATGAAGGGCCACCTGCATTAAGGTATCTCTTGAGACTTTGGGGAATAGGGTGGTAATGGGATTATCCCTCCAGCCCTTCAGATAGGGATTGGGGAAGTAAATTAGCCCTTACACAGGGATAGGCGTTTGTTGTTTTTGTTGTTTCCATATGGTTGCTGTGCTATTTAAGGAAACAGGCAATAAAGCCTTATTGTAATTTCACCTTAAAACAGTCTCCATTGCGTACCTCTGAACACGTCTCTTTCACTTACCCTAAAACCTCTTACAGTAAAACCCCTTACCCAAAAACCCTCAACTAGTCCCCTACCCTAAAAACCTTTACTCCTCACCCTAAATCCTTACTTTGAACCCCTACCGTAATCCTCTACCCTAAAACCCTAACAGCTTATCCTAAAACCCCTATCCTTAACCCTTACCATAACCAGTAAATGAACCCTTAATTTAACTTACCTTGGTGAAGTAGCTTGGCGGAGGGTTCCTCTATGGCCGACGCTGGCGGAGTGAGGGCCGCGGGAAAATATCCCCGTCCACCAGGTAGGCTCCATCCATCACCATGCAAGGTCCCAATCCTCAGGTAGGGCTCTGAGGGGGGAGGGTGGGAGGGGGCATGGTAAGGGAGGGGTTGTGAGAGAGAATAGGGGAGAGTGCATGGTGACGAGGGAGCATGTGAGGAGAGGAAGGTGAGGAGGGAGCATGTGAGGAG
>WSYH01000740.1:0-122194 GCA_036426205.1 Ascaphus truei
GAAGGAAGGCCAGAGGAAGGAAGGCCAGAGGAAGGAAGGCCAGAGGAGACCACCAGGCCGAAGACTGATAATACCATGAAGAGGAGAAAAGACATGTTAATACCTGGAGAGAATATTAACAGAAAGAAGGTTACTATGTGCAACTATTCTTAAGAATATCAATCTATTTGAAACATCATCGTCATTCTTACTATTTTTGTATGTAAGTAATTATTTTCAAAATAAACGTTTTGTTTGTGTGTGCAAATGACAAGAATGCTGAATTCTGTTATACTGACGTAAATCTACAGAAAATGCGAATTTAAGGACATTTAACAGATACCACAAAAAACAATAAAAACGTTTGAAAAAAAACAAAAAAAACCCCCAATGTTTTCAACTTTGGGGTTTGTACCACATTTGCCTAATGTATTTTGGTGATTAGACTGTTTGTCAGTCCTCTAACCGCAGATAAATAAATCCATTTGTTTTATTTGCAAAGCAATTTTAATGCCCTGGAGAGATTTACATATGGTTTGCATTGCAAAGCCAGACCCGGATAAGGATGAGGCCGTCCCGAGGACGCGGGGGCACGGAGAAGGATGAGACCGTCCCGAGGACGCGGGGGCACGGAGAAGGATGAGACCGTCCCGAGGAAAAAGATATGACGTTAATTCTTAATCATTAAACGATCAATTTCCTAAAGTGCTAGGTGTTCCAAGAGATACCAAACATGTTGGTGTAGGTGTTATCTGTGTAGCACATGAGCATTTACTTGTAAACATAGACATGTAAGGAAGCTTGCATGAATATTGTATGAAGTGTGCAGTAATTGAAGGACTGAGTGTTCTTGTCGTTGTAAATCTTGATCAAGATATGTTTGTAAAGTAAGTAACATTGCTAGATATTATGGACCAATATTTTGATATGAAGACACCTCACATGACGTACAGTAGGATAATATGTATTTGATGAATGAATGCAAAGGTCGACTTACCTACTAAATGTCCATACAGACTGTCATAGTGCTCGAGAATCCCAGTGACAAGAGCTGTGTTTTCGTTGTCATTGAAGCGAGGATTACGTTGTTGCTCTACACGTTTCTACCGAGCACGTTTAGCCACAGCACTTGGCTGGTGCTGACTGGACTCTCTTCTTCCAATGGAAGAGACTCCAAAAGCGTGCCACCAGCAACAACACCACCACCAGACACACCAGCAGCAACTGAGCCACCAGCAGCACTCGCACTCCCATCAACAGCACTCGCACTCCCAGCAACAGCACTCGCACTCCCAGCAACAGCACTTGCACTCCTTCCGGGTGAGAGTTGTGTGGTTGGGCTGAGAGTCTGAGTCACAAGCGGGCCGCCGCCATCTTGGGTGCTTCAGTGGCTGGAAACTTTCCCTGAATATTCTCGGGTGTTTCGGAGGCTCTCAGCCTGGTTATCCCCTGTGGGTATCAGTCTCCCCCCTGTTCAAGTCGTTCTGCGGGTTGCAGGGTCGTTTGTTTTTTTAAAATTATTATTCCCGGCCAAATCTGACTCTTTACTAGGGAGCCGAGCCGACCCACGTCTGCTCAGCTACGAGTCCTGGCCATGCCCCCCCTCTGTAAGTATTTTATATTTTTGTTCACCCTAGCTTCATAGTAATTTCAAACATTAAGGTAGCAATTTAACTTTATTGTTCATTATGATTACATATTGATATAAAGAATAGAGTTTTACATTACCAGTGCTACCATAATAAGATATTATAAACAAAAAATCATTCTAACCATTAAATCAAATTCAAGTTCCTACATTACAGTGCGTTCTACATAGGTTTCTAAATGTTAAGGACAAAATGTCAAGGATGCCATTCATTAAACAAAAATAACTAGTAGTCATTAATGGCCAATCTCTAATTAGAATATATTTAAGACTGCATTGCTTCATACATTATTTCTCCACTTTTAGATATAATACACAGGTGCCCATGAGGGCAGGGGTGAGACCTTGCTCTAACAAAGGACAGGGAGGGTATCAAAATTAAAAAATCCCCAACAACAATTAATAAGGTGGTGCTCACTAGGGAAGGTGAAGTCTGAGGAGGTGAGAGAGAAAAGTATCCCCTTAAATCGTGGCACAGTTAACACCTAAATATAAAACTCGATTTTATTACAGTAATTTAAAATAATGTGTAACGGATTATGGACAAACAAAACAAACGTGAACATATAATAAAATGATGCGGAGTCTGATTAGCAAAGGTGACTGATGAAACACTTGGAAGATATTAAAAGAAAGATCTACCCACAAAACTATTGTTGTGTGTGTTTATGCTTCAGTTGTCCTTCAAAGGAAGATAAGTTCCATGGGTTGCTAAAGAAACCCTAACATTGAGGGGGTTCCTTGAACACTACACCTCCCACAGAAAAGCTATAGTACACAGCTGGATGACAAATTTAGCCAAAATGTAATATCTCTGTAAACATTCTCTAAATGACCAACTGATGGAGTGTAAATTGAAGGTCTATGAGATGCAGCCTAAACTCTATAGGTGGGTGGGTATTGTCACCCCTCCACCACGAGACATTTCTATGCTTAGTTAGATAGTACTGGAGATGAAGATGGAGGGGCCCCCGATGAAGCCTATTGGTGAAACGTACGTCAGGTACATGTGATGTGAACTAGTTAGCGACGTCGGCTGATTCGAAGTGGCAAGGGAGTCTGAGCGTTTTGGAGCCTGTAGTCATGGACATCAAGAACGCTCAGACACTTGCTACACTACACCCTTATATACCTAATAGGCATTATCCCCAGCAATATCTTTTGAGCCCTGCAACAGCTATATATAGCTGGACATTGGTTACAGCACCTCAGATCAAACATCTATCTGATGTGCAGTCTCCAGTACTATCTAACTAAGCATAGAAATGTCTCGTGGTGGAGGGGTGACTATTCCCACCCACCTATAGATGGGAGAAACAGCTGAGATACGGAATCAGCTGTCTCAGCTGAGAGACGCGACCGCTGACAGCCGGAGCTTCACACCGAAGTGCCTGCGACAATACCGGGGAGTGAGATTAGCAAAAAATTATTTACAGCTTGTAAGTGTATTTTTATACGTGGCCAATATTAAAAATTTGGAGCGTAATACACTGGATTTTTTTTCTGTCTTGTCTTCTATGTTTGTGAGTCTAAATAGCAGCACTTTTCCTTTCACCTGGAGCACTTAAAGCATTGTTGCCCGCATTGGAGGGCAATTTAAGAACTAGCAACTCCTGAGGATCACACATATCCTTTTAGATATTTACTATATGAATTATAGATATACAGTATATAAAACTTAGATTGATATCTATGATTGTAACACATGTATGATTGCTGTGTATCCAAGGACAGCATCAACCCTAATACAATACATACTTAATTTCAGAAATATGACAATATTCTGTGGAGTTCAGGTTTTATTTTCCGTGGCGGGCCAGAATACTAGAAATGCAGTTTTGGCAAGAAAAAGCATCCCGTTTTTGTCCACTGCCTTACGTTTTCTCTGCAGATGTTATAGGGCAAGTACTTCACAATAAAAAATGTAGCACTAAATGCTACAGTTGAACCAACAACTACAAGTCCGATATTTATGACCTGGGAATAATAAAAGAGAACAATGACATAAGGACAGGAGAATTATTAATCATTATTGTAATATTTTACTACATGTTTACAACAAGAAGAGTATTTAAATACAAAATGTAGCCATCCATACAGAAGTTACTCTATATTCTGTGGCAAAATGCATTATCCTTCAACTTAGCACCATTTACAAATATATATGTAAAGTATGCACATTGATTTAACAGAAGTAATAAAAATAATGTACTGTATGAAAATGTGAATGCAAAGTTAACTGTAAAAATATAGAAGAATATATTTAAATTTGTAAAATTCTTGAGAGGACCACATTTACTAAAAATAGCTATATGCTATGGCAACTTGAATGGGCAAAAAAAATCATTACAATCTAGAACAGGTTAGTAAATATGGCCAATATTGTCTTAAAAGATCCAGTGTGAGATCAGAGAAATTACCTTTGTGATTGGAGCAGTCTAGAACTGTATGTTATGATTTTGTATTACCCTCATGGATTAAAAACTTTTCAGCTTTGCAGTGTTTTTTTATATAAGGATAACACCATTTCAAAGTTATCATTAAGCCCCATGACAGCCAAGAGATGGTCTAGAAATGTCAAATACCCTTAAAAAGGGACATGTTTACTCACCGATAGATTATTTTAAAAATAATCTCTCTTTGCCACTGTATGCCATGGGGATTAGACTCCTGGCAACTGGAGGTAGGACACAGATTACCTGATTTTTTTGCTGGATGTTCAAGAACCAATTTATCTCTCAGCTATAAATGTCTACTCAGCTCTCACAGAAATATATGAAGAGAGAAGATAACAATACAAGAAAATCCTAAAATATTTTTTTCTTTTTTTTTTAAATTAAGGAACAGGAACCAGGCAGGCATGCACTGCCATAGAGGGTTTAATATATAAAAAAAACATGTTGTCCCAAAGTCCACAAATATCAGGCAGTGTGTCAGGATAGCCTTGCCGTAGGGTTAGAAAGAGTCCCAAACAGTGGGTTAGGCTTTAAGCTTTAGTGGTTTATTCTCCACACTAAAACAAACAATAGGCACAATGACCCTTTAAGGCAAATCAAATCATAAAATAAAAACCTACTCCCCTTTTGGAGACTAACTGCACAACAGTGTCTGACTAACACACTGGCTGGCTAACCCCAGTTTACAGCTTTAAACAATACACTCATGCATAGAAATATATCATATGAAGTCCTTATCTGTGGTTGTGGGAACTCAGTCCCAAGGGAGTACAGGAAATCCCTCTGGATTCAGCAACCTTGACATGACAGCTCTGCCTCCTCAGCAGTCTATGGAACTCTGGTTACTTGAAGACAAGCTCTGCATCCAGCAGGCTTGTTCACTCTCATGGCGATTCTGCTCATGGGTGGGTCCCAGTGGTCCCAGAAGGCTTGGGGAACCGTTCCAACCAGTGTCCTTCCTGGTTGAGGAAAGTCTCTCTCTGCTGGCAGCTGACTGCCAACCTTTCAAAACCCCTTTTTAGTTAGGAGTTGTTTGCTTAATTAGCTGCAGGTGCAGCTGGCTCCTACAGAGGAGTTTAACCTACTGCATGCAGGAACGTATGCACACTACAAGCTCTCTCCAACCAGCACAGACAGTGACTCTGTCACATATCCCCCTCCCCAACGTAACATTGTCTCGTGGAGTGGCCCGTGCACCATTGCCATGCACCAGAATCACTGTCGGATAAGTCCAATGTCAAAGACTTTCCCTTTTTTTCTTGACTTCCAATTGAAGAGGGTTTCAACCTTCCCTCCAGTTTGTTTTGTATCTTTCCGACTGTCCAACTTCCGATTGGATCCAAGGGCCTGGTTCTCTTTGATGCAATGTTACTATCCCAGAACATCTTTATTATTTTCACAAGGCCTCTTTAGATGCTTTTTAGGAGTGCCCAACTTTTTTGAAATAGGTCCAGGGTGTAATGCCTTCCTTCTTTCTTCCATCATCAGAAGTTGCCCCTTAAAATACTTTCTTTGTAGGAGATGATTCTATAGACTCATAAGCGTGAAAAAGCGAGCTGTCTTTTCCGTTCGAAGCTTCACAAGACTCTGATGAAACCGGTATTTGTTCTATCACATCTGCCTTTTCCAGACCTCTCTCTTCTGGGCATACTGTTGGGAATGGAGCAGCCTCTCTGCTCCTCCATCTCTCGCTCCTTCTCCTGTTCCCTCTAATACTGAGTCACCTGGCCTCTAAGCTCCTCCAGTGTGGCTCTGGTGATTCTCAGCATGGCCTTCAGTTTCTCATGCTACTCTGCAGGGACACACTGGGTACTCAAATACTCCTGTAGCACTTTTACTTCGTTAGCAGTCTGGATACTTTCTTCCTGCAGAACTCACTGCAGAACTCTCTTCATCATCTGCCTGTTTCTCCTTTGCCTCCTGCCGACCTGCACAGAGCTCTTGCAGCTAGCTCTGCAGTATGCGCTTTGCTTGTGTATGCTGCTCCAGGGAGACAAGTTCTTTTTGCAGCACTCTCCATGCATTCTCCAGTTCTTCCTGCACTTATAACTTTTCCTGTGTCAATTGTCTCTTCACTTTTTCTTCTTGGTGAAGCTTCTCAATTCTTTCACTCATCTGGTCAGTCAAATCTGAAACTACCTCTCTGACGTGTATTTTCTTTTTTTACAGTCTCTAAATGAACCAGTATCTTTTCATCCGCATCCTTCAATTTACAAAGATCTGTGGTGAGAGTGCGAATCTCTTACTGGGAGACTTCCAGCTCTGTGAACGTCTTTCTGAGACATCTCATAGAACTGTTTCCAGTCAGCAATCATTTTGTCAGACTTGCTCTGCTTTTCATCCATAGTGGCAACCACACTTTCAGACTAGTCACCACCTCCTCCAACTCACTTCACAAGTGATGCCCCATTTTCTCCAAAGCTGCATACTCAAGTAACGCCAGGAGTAGACACATCTGTAACTTGGTGCTAGCTTCTTGCTCCTTTTTCGTCTGTTCACCACGGAGATCATACACATACCTGGCAGATGGGAGTGCACCTGTTGCTTGGTTAAAGGATTAATTTTTCCTTTGCTCATTCTTTCATTTATTGCCATTCCCGTGATGATTCCACCAGTCGCTCTGTGCTGCAAGACATCACGGCTCTTTTATGACGATTGATTTCCAGACAACATGGGGTCAAACATTTCTGTAACTTCCGCTGCAAGTTGAGAAACATTTTTCATTGTCGTAGAAATTTCCAATGCATCAGTGGTACTGAAGGTACACTTTGTTGTGCTGTAAAGAGCCTGGCCAACCAAAAACATCTGGTACTGCTCCCTTTCCAGGGCTACGTAGTGATGCTCATTCCTGAAGGGACATTGTTTCACCTGGTTAAGTAGATTGCAAAAAAAAAACATTTCCAGTCGGCCATTTTGAAAACCCATGTTTCCCCCTTTTTCTTCTCACACCCGACGGTAAGACTTTACACCAAGCACTCGTTAGTCCTGTATGCCTTACACAGCACAGTGATCCTGGTTTGTTTTTCTGCCTGAGTTTATGGCCTTAACACATTTCCTTCTACTGACCCCAGAGGCGTAGCATCCCACTTCTCACACCACCTGTGGCAGGATGACCTCACATTATTAAGAGTCACAAACAGTGGATTATGCTTTAAACTTCCATGGTTTATTCTCCACATAAAAACAAATAACAGGCACACTGTCCCTTTAAGGCAAACCAAATCATAAAATAAAATCCTACTCCCCTTTGGGAGACTTTTTGTCTATTGAAGATTGCCTCACCTATAAAATATCTAGTGACCATTCTGGGTCTTTTAAATTCCTGCTCAGCAAGAACCATCTTTCTGCTTTGAAAATATTGTTCCGCAGTAGCTTCTTGCTCTTTCCAGATGTGGCTAGAGTTTGCTGATTGCGCTCTGTGGAATTAATACCAAATGATTTCACAGGCTTCCTGAACTGCTATGATCCATCTTAAAATAGTTGTTTTCGTGGCTGAAAATCCTTTTGTGAACTGGAAAATAATATAAAAATGGTTGTACTCCTTATTGCATTAGATATGTAGGACTTTAAAGCTGTAGCAGCATTCAGAGTATATAATCTCCAATGTATTATTTGGTTTTGGACAAAAAGAAGATACCCACCAAAATGGTGAATCTCAAGACAATGCACTAATTAAACTTATTCTTGTCCCTGAAGAGATTGCTTTAAGAAAGAGCCATCTTCATAGCCTCCACAATCATATTGAAATCTTAAATTGGCAACTTAATAGGTCTGAATAGAACATATTTCCTCTATTTAAATTTTGAGAATATCTGTATACCAGGGTTTTCTAGGCCAGGTATTATTTATTTAGTCAGTTTTCAGCATGCTGATTTTCTCTGATACTTTATGTATTGGAGGAAAAGTTTGGAATACATACTAGTTAAAAACTCAATATGAGGGGAAGAGCATCTACAAATTCCGCTTTGTGAACCAGATGACTTGCACAGAATACTTGTATCTTGAAATTACGACTTTAAAGCATCAGGTCTATTGAAATATAGCTATCAATTGATAATTCTCCTGAGTCTATTAAATTCCTACTTAGCAAATATGCATGAACCTTAGCTACCCCTACGACAGTGTAGGAACTGCTGTAATTAATGTTATAATCTTCTTTGCCCATCTTAATCCTTTGGGGCAGGTACTCAGTGGTCCCCATAATGTAGTGAATACGTCATGGGTTTTCTTGCTCATTATCTATGGCTGATCGCTTTCTGCGCTCCAATGGAGAACAGAAGATTGTGAGTGTCATCAGTGATGCAGTGATCCCCAAAGAGCGGTCACGTGATTGCAATGTGTCAGGGTAGCTGTGGCATTTTGCTGCAGCACCACCGGCATTCAAAGACTTACATTCCTTGCCACTTCCTTTTGTTGCTTGAAAGCTTATGGTCCCTCCTTGATTCATGTAAACAAATACTTTCACTGGCCTTTCCGATAGTTGGGGTGAAAATGAAACAGAGCCTTAAACATTGCCCTTAGTTTCAAGATGTTTATCAACAATGTTGATTCACTTCCTTGATTATATTTACGTAATAGATTGGCTCCCCAACCTGTTTAACTGGCATCTGTTGACATTATAATCCAACCTAGATGGTACACACTTTGTCCCACCACCTCAATGTAATCCATGTCTTGGAAAACAATCTTATTTTCTATGATATGCCCTATTTCAGAATTTGTGGACATTTTGTTGGAAGTTTCTTCAGGTGAAACAATGCCCAGACTTCTATTGTGACAAACTTAAGACCTAAAAGCAACATACAGTACACTGTTTGGCTGTTGGCTAATGAAATACACAAACCCTGTTTGTTAAATATATAATCTTCTCCTTCTTGCCTAGGGAAAAAAATACATTGGTTGCTACTATACTGAAAATAACTCCTACAATTTTTGAATCTGGCTAGGTTGCAGAGTACTTTGTGGTGATTTACAGGTTCATATTCCTGTAAAATCTCGATCACATTGGTTACATGTTCTTCTGCTTCTGAATCATGCTTTTATTAGTATATTGTTTAGATAAGGAACAATATATATCTCATATTTTCTGATTTATGAAGCCACTACTACCAAAATATTTGTAAACACCAGAAGTGTTGTCAAAGGAAGTGCCTGATACTTGTGATGATGTCCTTGAACAAAAAATGTAATGTGGCGGTTCAATCGGTACATGCGGCTTGCATCTTTCAGATCTATGGCAGCTAAAAGTCTCCTGCCAAGAATGCTTATCACTGACCTGACTCCATCTTGAAGTATTTCTTGTTAATTAATTTGTTGAGATATTTTAAATCTAAGACTGTATCGAATGATTCTTCTTTTTTTTGTACTATCCAAGTATTGGAACAGAAGAAACACCAACCATGCCAAGTAGGAGTTACCTCTGCAATCACCCCCTTTGCAGTAAAATTGAAATGTAGCTCTAAAAAGACAGTAGGTTTAGTGGATTTCTTGGAATCTCCTCTCTGGAGGTTGGGTCTTGAATTCTCATCATCCTCCTTTGATTATCTGTGCCATTAATCTTTTCCCAGCTAGTATGGAACTCTGAGAGAGAGTCATTTGAATTTCTGAAAGATAACTCTTTATCGGGTACATCTCCATGATCAGTTCTATGTCTGTTTCTGCTTCTTTTTGGATGATGAATGGCCATCTCTGATTGAAAAGAAAGGTCCCTTGTACAGTATGCTGTACAGTCTGAAAAGGATGGTTTCATCCTTTTGGATAAACCAATACTTCTGTCTCTGGTCTTGCAGAAGAAAGGACTCTTCTCTTCCAATACTTTTTGCTATAATGGTCTTTCTGCCTTTTCCTGGACTGAATAAACCGTTAATTAAGAAAGAAATGGATGTTTATTCTGATGCGAGATATCCATGGTCCAATGCTTCAGCCACAACACAGCTACTCATAATACAGAGCTATTTTAAAAGCTTCTTATCTAGCAGACCTAAATGAGGAAATCATAAATTACTTGAAACCACACACAAAAAAAAGGACACATTTGGGCAAGAGCTTCTTTTTAAGGCACACATACATAATTGTCACAACCTTAACAACCTGTCAAGAAATATGTTTTTTATTTTAACCAAAACAATTGAGATGTTTAAATTTGCAGTTCAAGCAATATCCTGCATGTGTGTTTTTTTTAATAAGAAAAAATACTTTTAGCATTTTCTGTTTTAAAAAAAACAACTTTGAAAGACCAATTTTCTTGTATTCTATTTTAACAAGCATGTTTGTTCCTATAGCAACCATTTACATTTCCCAGATCTAAAGATGTCGCCAAACTTTGCCGATCAATAGACGGAGAACGAATTGACCGGCAGCTATGCTGTTCTTTAGGTATGTAGAGATTGCCCACATGAAACTATTGAAGTAAAAAAAAAACTAAAAAAAAAAAACGGGAGCTTGAACTGCAGCTTTAAGTTTGGCAACATATTTCTTATTTATTGAAGAAGCCTCATCAGCCAGAGATTCAGCCTGGCTTCCAGTGAGAGAAGCAGTGCGAATGGGAGTCACAGTGACAGAAAGAAAACAGCAGCTTACTCGTACAGTATCGAGTGAGAGAATGGCAAGGGTGAAATATAAATGCTTTGCTTTTGGACAAGAGATGGCCAATTGGAAAATAAACCACTCCGTAGTGCCCCTGCACATCGGGACTTGGCCATGCAAAATCCCATGTTGCGAACATGATGGCATATGTATTGACGTTCTTGTGGATGTACAGAAGAAAATTGCCTTCATTCCAAGCAATCGGTCAGATATGATGTCATGTTGTGCTTCCTGGAAGGGGCAAGTTAGTTAAAGCCAAAAGTGATGTAAAGCAGCAAGACTTACGCCATCCTATCTCAATAGAATCCCACAGATATTTGCAGCTGTTGTAGATGAGGCTGAGTCTCCCGGCCTCAAACTGGGTTGGAAAGATAGGGGGGAAGATCACATTTGCAGCACGTGGCCGGTATGACTGAATATGCCAGGGTTTAGAATGCCACTTCTCCCTCAGTGGCTAATTAGCAGCCTTTGGAGAGGAACAAAGGCTTGGTAAAGGCAGGGAGGCTTGAATGCAGTCAGTGGATTAGTCTAGCTCCGGAGGCTGCCGTTGGTTGCACAAAGGTGACCTCAAAAAACTAAATACAAGCAACAAAAACACACCCACCTCATAGCTGGTAGGACACAGAACAAATGATGCAAGGAGAGAAGAGTGTTTCTTATTCATCCGGAAAAAATGTCAAGTGATCTGTTTCCTACTGTAGCTCCATTTCTGAGGGGCTTAATTCCCAATGCCATGCACTGACACGGAGGGTTGAATGGAGAAATGCCAATATACTTACTCCAAAAATACTTAAAAATATTGTTACTTTTTAGCCTTCTCAAAAGTAGTTTGTTTGAAAACAAGCCCATTCCATTAAAGGTTAAGGTAATGTCTGTGACAAATTACCGTTATATAACAATATACTTTTGTAACTCTTAGAAATACATGACACAGAGTAATGTACAGTATAAATAAGTCAAATTATTTAGCTTTATCTAACCTTATTTTGCCATTTCCAGCGCTGTACCACTTCATGGTATCTTAATCTACTGAAAGTTACCTAAATAGGAAAAGTACATAGATTACTTTGCAAAAATACTTAAATTGTGTATTTTATTTTTAATGTACCTTTTCCTGAAGTAGCATTATATTCCTAATATAGCAATCTGGGAGACTATTTAATGATGAATATTTATATAGACTGTCTCTCTATGGCCTAGATTCACTAAACTCTTAATTCATGGCACATAATCTGACCGTTATAGTGGTATTTAGAACTCATTAGCATAGTTAATTTCAGGAAAACACTGTGTTATCTTTATAAAAACAAGGTTATTAAAGTTTTGGTAAAGTAATGATAAAGAACACTTATGGGCACATTCATACAATATGTCTCAGACAGGTCACCAAACCTACCCCATGATTACACTGCCACAAATGAGTATTCATGGTGCATTACTTTTTACTTCTTATCCACCTAAATGTGGTTTCCTTTAATGTTATGAGATCATTAAATAAAATCACTGAACCCTGATTTCTTAAAATGATGGAAATTAATAAATAAAAGGTAATACATTAATAATAAATATATGAAATCATGTAAAATCCCAAATGAAAGGTGTTCAATAAAAAACCTAAAAATAAAAACAAAATCATATAAAAAAATCTATTGCATATCATGTAAGTAAAAAAAGTAGAAAATGAGAACCAGTTGAAGCTCTAATAAATTTAAACCAAACTAATAAAGCACAGTATTTGTTAGTCTTTAATGAGACCAAGACAATCTCAGGACTATGAAGTCCATAGAAGTCCCAAAGATGGGAATGCAGCTGCTCTAGCTGGTCCTTTCAGTCAAAATGTATCCAAATACGTGCAATCGAGTGCAAAAATCTTCCAATGGTGTAACCAAAAATAAAATTTGTTTTAAAAAAAAGTTAATAAAATTATTTCAATAATAAACAGAAGTTAAATTAATGTGTCTCAGTTAGTAGTGGCCTATTTTATCTGGCAACCCAATTTCTCTCATCCACTCAGTCTCCTACGCAAACCGTTGTAGATGACAGACCTGAATGATGTACAGTAATTCAGCATCTAGCAACCAGCCTTTCCTTCCCCTTTTCATAAGTAATATCTCGCTTCTTCAAGGTTGCGTATATAATCCCCATGCATGGGGGAGGACAGAAGGGGGGATTTAAACCACTACCATTCGAACAAGGAAAGAAACATTACGATAAAAATGTATTACTGAGTGCTCCACCAGTAAACATTCATGAGTGCCCTCACTAGCTATAGGGCCAAAACAGACTGCAGATTAATAGACAATAGAAAAACAAATGTGAAAGGTGCGTCAGTGAATTAAACAAAGGGTTGTAATAAATCCTTGAACCTACGAGCACTGAGCTGTGTGACTGAATGTCAGTTTGGTTGAAGAGCAGATGGATTAAGTGTGAATTTATAACCAGAAAGAGTTGAAACAAAGTAGTTCATTTAATTCACTAATATGTTAGTTAGCATTTAATACTCCAAAGGTGGGATTAGGTTTAATGTAATTTACTACCCAATAACGCCTATTGTAACTAAAGTAAGCACTGACTTTAGCTCTTTGGTTTACTTTCCATCATTTGAATTATTAGGTGTGTTACTGGAATTTGCTCTGGCTCTCTGATGGGTTTCCCATCATTACTGGATCATGCCATTTATTCCTTATCTCAGTAAAGTACTGTAGTGCTGACGAGTATTCTAAAACAAATCTGGGGCAATCACCAACAAGACCCAGGTACATGCTGGGTACATGCTGCAACATTTCAGGGACATTTCTGCAAACAGACTAATGGCCCATCGGATTGACAGTGGGGGTCCCTGGCAGTCCCATTCAAACTGAATGGGACTGCCAGGGACCCTGCTGTCTTAATCCGATGGGCCATTAGTCTCTACTGAAATGTTGCAGCATGTACCCAGCATGCACCTGGACTTTGTTGGTGATAGCCCCAGATTTTCCAAGGCAAGTTTAAGACAAGTTTTAGAATACTCGTCAGCGCACCTGTATAATTATTTCTGAGTGTATTAAAAGGAATTTCTTTTTGGTATATAGTTTCACTTTCGGCGGTTTGATTTTTTTTAAATCACTATCACATTCACAATTAGTAATATAGGTTTTAAGTAAAATACTATTAAAGGTTATATCTTAAATTGTTAGTGATGTGAATTCAAGTGAATTTCTTTCTGAGCACACTTCCTTCTGTGCTCATCCATTTACTGATTCAGTTTCAGTTCACAGTTGCACGCACTTATTACTATGTACATTGAACATTTCACTTATTAGTTTGGTTCTAATTGATCACTCCTATCACCCCCCCCCACCCTTTTTCTGAGATTCAATGTAGCAAGGAGTTTATGCCCTCTTCAATGGTGCAGAGACTCGATTAATTATTGTTCACATTTTATTGTCACTCAGGATCGTGGAAATCAGCATTAGGTCTCTCTTTTTTTACAAGTGTCATTGGGGAGAGGTCAGGAAGCTCTAGTTTTTGTCTGAGGCCAGTTAAAATGATCTCTTTGGTGTAGTAATAGTGCTGCCGCAACAGCACGTCGTGCTGAGCAACGTTGTTTCAATATGGTGAAGTATATCAAAGTAAATTTAATAAATAAAAGGTGAGTATTCTGCGTACATTTGAAAGATAGATCATAGGCATATAGTGTATATTTTACACAATGGGTTACCACACGATCGAACTGAATTTTGTGTTTCCAGCGTGGTTTGGGGGGGTCCTACCATGGTGCAATCGCTCCCTTAAACCCCCATGGCCAGGCTGGCCAGCACGGGGCAGGTGGGGGCGGGCAGGGGGAACCCCTTACCTCACACAAGGCTGCTTTGTATCCGCTCCCACCTCCCTCCGTTGTTGGACTTGCGCACAAAGCGGTCGGCAGGCTCAATTTTCGCAACGGGACTCGCGAGCTTACACAAAGGTGAGAAAGCTTCCCCGCCGGCGCACTTCCGACCCTCTCGTCCACTGTCGCCAGGCTAGCCGAGCAGTAGAGGCGATTCCACCCTGCTCTGCTGGCAGGTGCGGAGGGAGAGGCTTGGTCAGTAGCGCGGGCATGGGCATACATTGCTGTTGGATCCGATGTCTCCCGTCACACCCATGGTTGTTGGAGCACGGGAGTGAGGTTTTCCTCCTGCGGCTAGGAGGCAGCCTCTGCATGGTGGAGGAGCCCTATTTTGGTTGCTCCTCCTCGTGGCGTGCCATCCATGGCAGCAAGCGGGGGGGGGGGGGGGAATGGCGAGTTTACTTACCAGAGCAGACTCCCTCCCCCATCCACCTCAATGGAAGCTTGCATTATACACATTGGAAATCACATTCCAAGGTACAGCCCGCAGCAGATAAACCAATACACAGCACTGATACTAGGATAAACCAATCAGCTATCCTAATGTGGTATCTGTCATCACTGCTGGCCCATGTTTACATCAACTGTGCAAGCATCCCAATAGATTTGCCGTGTTGAGGGAAGATATTGGGAGTGCTGGGGCAGGAATGGCAAGGCTGGGGGAGACTGATTCCTCAAGCAGCCAGGGGAATAGTTCCTCCAGCACAGAGGGGACACAGGATGCTCAGATACCAAGAAATATTGTGGTGGTAGGGGACTCCATTATTAGGTAGGTAGGTAGATAGGGCAATCTGTTGACGTGACCGCATGAACCGAACAGTTTGTTGTCTCCCGGGTGCTCGGGTTTCGGCACATTGCGGATTGGGTAGACAGATTGTTAGGAGGGGTTGGGATTGACCCAGTGGTCTTAGTACATGTTGGCACCAATGACAAAGTTAGAGAAAGATGGAGGGTCCTAAAAAATTATTTAAGGGATCTAGGCCAAAAGCTTAAGGCAAGGACATCCAAGGCAGTATTTTCTGAAATACTACCATTGCCATACCCTACCGCAGGGAGACAGTCAGAGATTAGGGAGGTAAATGCATGGCTAAGAAAGTGGTGTAGGAAGGAGGGTTTTGGGTTTTTAGAGCACTGGGACTCCTTTTCTGAGAGTTGCCATCTTTATTCTAGGGACAGATTGCACCTCAATGAAGGATTCTTCTGTGCTAGAGTGGAGAATGTTAAAAAGGTTGGAGGAGATTTTAAACTATGATTGAGGGGGAGGAGAATGAAACAGATAATGAACTAAATAGAATAGATGAGGAAACAAGGGGTTATGGAGGTAAAATGGGGGCACGTGCGAGTTTGACAAGCAGCGAGACACTCATAGTAAATACAGATAATACTAGAAAACTTCTAAAGACTAAACCAAGTGGCGCAGAACGGAAGGAGAAGATAAGATAATAGTACAGGCTGAAAAAAACTTTTAAATGCATGCTTGCTAATGCAAGAAGCCTGACGGATAAAATGGGGGAGCTTGAATTAATAGCTACAAGGGAGCAGTATGATATCATAGGCGTTACTGAAATATGGTGGGATGAAACGCATGACTGGGCAGATCATTTAGAGGGTTATTCCCTTTTTCAGAAGGATCGAGCAAATAGAAGAGAAGGTGGAGTATGCTTATATGTTAAACCGGATCTAAAGCCTATAATAAGGGAAGATGTTTACAAAGGGAATTATGAAAATGTAGAGACCTTGTGGATAGAAGTTAGCAGTGGAGGTAGAAGTATAAAGAAAATGTTTGTAGGGATATGCTATAAATCACCAAATATCGGTGAGATTGAGGAAGCTAAAATACTTTTGCAAATGGAGAAAGCATCAATACTAGGTCATGTTTGCATAATGGGTGATTTTAATTATCCAGACATAGACTGGGGCAATGAGATTAGCATTACAGCAAAAGGAAACAGGGTTTTGTGGGTGCTTAAAGACAATTATATGACCCAAATTATTGAGGAACCAACCAGGAGATGGGCAATACTGGATTTGGTAATATCAAACAATATAGAAGTAATAGCAAATATTCAAGTCCTGGAACATTTGGGTAACATTGATCTTAACGTGGTCTCATTTTAAACAAATTATCAAAAAACAGATAACTTGGGTTCAACAAAGACCTTAAACTTTAGAAAGGTAGATTTTAATAAACTGAGGACTAATCTACAAGTAATACATTGGGATGATGCTTTTACAGGGAAAAATGTAGAAGATAATTTGGCAGTCTTTAAAACATTGTTACAAAAGCACACTCGTCAGTGGTACCCTTTGGTAATAAGTATAAAAGAAATAAGTCAAAACCAATGTGGCTAAATAAACAGGTAGGGGGGGATGGAAAAGAAGAGGCAGGCATTTAGATTCTTTAAATCAGAATGGACGGAGGAATAGTATCAGAATTATAACGAATGTAACAAAAATTGCAAAAGGGCAATCAAATTAGTAAAAATGGATAATGAAAAAAGGATTGCAACAGAAAGTAAGATCAACCCTAAAAAGTTCTTTAAGTACCTTAATAACAAAAAAATGAGCAAAGAAAATATAGGACCCTTTCAGTGTGAGATGGGCAGGCAGATTATTGGAGATAACGGAAAAGCAGAGGTATTAAACAAATTCTTTGCCTCTGTGTTTACCAGGGAAGAATCAATTTCAATTGTAGTGCCGCAGGAGGAACCACAAGCTCCATATTAATGAACAATTGGTTAACTGAGGAAGAAGTACATAGACAGCTTGAAAAGATTTAAGTAAATAAGGCACCTGGCCCCGATGGCATACAGCCAAGAGTTCTCAAGGAGTCAAGTTCAGTAATAGCCAAACCATTACATTTAATATTCACGGACTCCATTTCCACAGGCTCAGTAGCACAAGATTGGCGTAAAGCAGATGTGGTGTCTATATTTAAAAAGGGAGCTAGATAACAATCGGGGATTTAGAGACATGTAAGCCTGACTTCAATAATGGGGAAACTACTTGAAGGTTAAATACGGGATAATATTCAGGACTACCTAATGGCAAAAAAAATTATTAGTAATAGTCAGCATGGATTTATGAAGGATAGATCATGCCAAACTAACCTTATTTGTTTCTTTGAGGAGGTAAGTAGGAATTTAGACCAGGGTAATGCAGTTGATGTGGTCTACTTAGATTTTGCAAAGGCTTTTGATACGGTTCCACACAAGACTTTGGGGTACAAAATAAAGCAAATTGGACTCAGTAAAAATATATGCACCTGGATTGAAAAGTGGTTGAAGGACAGGCAACAGAGGGTTGTCATAAATGGAACTTTTTCAGGTTTGGCTAGGGTCGTGAGTGGAGTACCTCAGGAATCGATACTGGGACCCCTGCTTTTTAACTTGTTTATTAATGACCTTGAGGTTGGCATCGAGAGCAAAGTCTCCATCTTTGCTGATGATACTAAATTGTGTAAGGTAGCAGAATCAGAGCAGGATGTAATTTCTCTCCAGAAGGACTTGGAGAGACTGAAAACTTGGGCAGGTAAAAGGCAGATGAGATTTAATACAAATAAATGTAAGGTTATGCATTTGGGAAGTGTTGCAGGGTACATGCAACCACACACGCGGGTTCTCTTGATAAGGCTTTTTTATTGAGCCTTAAAAATATACAGCACACAAAAACAAAATAGCTTCTCTTCAGCATACAAAAACAAAATAGCTTCTTTTCAGCAGACAAAAACAAAATAGCTTCTCCTCAGCATAGAAAACAAGGCAGCTTCTCTTCAGCATGCAGGACATAGACAGTTCATCACACATGTACTTTGAAAAACAGACCTTATAGCAGTAACCTCTTCAGTATTTCAGTCCTGTCTCCTGACCAGCTAGCTTGCATGTGTGTACAGCCTGGGTTTTTAAAACACCTTGATTATGCAGATGGGGTCAGACTAATTAAGCAGCCCTTCTCAACTGAAACTTAACATCGTCACTGCTGCACTGCAAGCCTAAACATAGGTTTGCCAGGTATATGGCTGGTGACGTTCATTCACCCTGTCACAGGAAGCAAGAATAAAAAGGCGACACAAATTAAATGGGGATAAATTGGGGGAATCCTTGATGGAGAAGGATTTAGGAGTGCTTATAGAAAGCAGGCTTAGCAATAGTGCCCAAAGTCATGCAGTAGCTGCAAAGGCAAACAAGATCTTATCTTGCATTAAACGGGCAATGGATGGAAGGGAAGCAAACATAATTATGCCCCTTTACAAAGCATTAGTAAGACCACACCTTGAATATGGAGTACAATTTTGGGCACCAATCCTAAGAAAAGACATTATGGAACTAGAGAGAGTGCAGAGAAGAGCCACCAAATTAATAAAGGGGATGGACAATCTAACTTATGAGGAGAGGCTAGCTAAATTAGATTTATTTACATTAGAAAAGAGGCGTCTAAGAGGGGATATGATAACTATATACAAATATATTCGGGGACAATACAGGGAGCTTTCAAAATAACTATTCATCCCAAGGGCAGTACAAAGGACTCAGGGGCATTTCTTTAGCTTGGAGGAAAGGAGATTTCACCTGCAACAAAGGAAAGGGTTCTTTAAAGTAAGGGCAGTTAAAATGTGGCATTCATTACCCATGGAGACTGTGATGGCTAATACACTGATTTGTTTAAAAAAAAGGTTGAACATCTTTTCATGTCTTGAAAGTGGCTCGCAGGCTTATACGCTTTGGCCAAAGGGTTAACTAAATGACACTTTTTTCAAGACATATATAGGTATTTTACTGTGTATTTTTTTCACATTGGATGTTGCTCTGGACTTCTTTGTTTCTGGTTTTGAACATATTTTTAGAAAGGAAAGGTATACAGGGATATACTGTACCAAATAAGTAAACATGGGAAGGATGTTGATCCAGGGAGTAATCTGATTGCCAATTCTTGGAGTCAGGAAGGAATTTATTTTTCCCCTTATGAGATATCATTTGCTGGGGTTTTTTGTTTGCCTATCTCTGGATCAATAAGTAAGGATAGATATAGGATAAAGTATCTGTTGTCTAAATTTAGCATAGGTTAAACTTGATGGACGTATGTCTTTTTTTCAACCTCATCTACTATGTAACTGTGTAACTATGTAACAATGATTTGGAAGAAGGGTTGGAGAAGGTCCTAGTGGTTTTGGCGTCACGCGTCTAATTTAAGGTGGGTTAAATAGACCTGTTGGGGGCGGCAGTTTGGGGGGTACGTGCTTGTTCTTGCCAGACGGGCTCAGGCGGCATTGCCTTGGGGTAGTATCGAGTGGGCGGGGTCAAGCGAACGTGACACCCGGGAACCCACTCGTGACAATGGCCAGCTCTTTGGGGCTTGGCCGGGGATGAGGGCAGCAGAGCAAGGCCTGGTTGACCCCCTGCCCTTAACACATTAAGTGAGCTCTCTGGCAGGGACTAGCAGTTACTCTATTATTGTTTCATAAACAAAGCTGCGGCCTTTGATACCTCCAAACCGAGTCTGTCATTACTTGTTTATCATATGTGTTTATCGGTCAACAAGGGGAGGTAGTGGTCCCTCACAGCCTCCCTGGTCAAGCAATCCCTCCAGCCAATTGGGTGTGTGATGCCCATGACCAGGGGGAAAGCCCCCACTCACATCTCTTGTGTCTCTGGGCCACCTTCACGGCCCGGAGGAAGGACTGGGGGAGGGGCTAAGTAGAAGCCTTAATGTTCAGCCGGGAGTGGTAGTGTTCATTCTGCTCCTGTCTGTAGCAAAATTCCCACCCACCCATTCCTATCTCAAAGGTAGTCGGGGGCAAGTACTTGCTCTGGGCCATTCTGTTGTAATGGGAGAGAGAACGATAATCATGGTTAAGCTGCTGAGCTATACTGCTTGTAAACAATTAGCATGTACCATTATATTTTACAGGGCAAAAGTCTGAAGACTTCCCGAGAAATAGAAAGGACTGAAGTTACTAAAGGAGGGGTCAGTTTGGCCATTTTTGCCACTGTTGCGACGGCAGTTTGGGGGGTAAGTGCTTGTCCTTGCCAGACGGGCACAGGACGGGCATTGCACGAGTGTAGTAGCGAGTGGGTGGGGTCAAGCGAACGTGACTCCTGGGAACCCACTCACGACAACGGCCGCTCTTTGGGACTCGGCAGGGTATGGGAGCAGCAGGGCAAGGCCTGGCTGACCCCCTGCCCATAACACATTAAGAAAGCACCCTGACAGGGACTAGCGGTTACTCTATTATTGTTTAATAAACTAATCCGCAACCTTTTATACCTCCAAACTGAGTCTGTCGTTATTTGTCTGTCATATGTGGGTATCGGTCAACAAGAGGAGGGAGGGGGATTCCTCCCAGCCTCCCTGGTCAAGACTCTCAAATAAAGGTTAAACCCTTTTTTGGTTACCCCTGCTCCTTGTATAAGGGTTCAAGGGAGTTAGCTCTTGGGCTCAGTAACAGTGTACGTTTGAAATGTACAACATTTAATAAAAATATTTTGTGTTGTTCCCTTTCCGGGCATGCTAGCGAGCAGGGATTGCTGGGGCATGAGTTTCAAGGGGGATTTTGCGGAAGAAATGTTGTCAGAATGTGCCTAGGTAGTCCGAAGTTGTCAGTTCCCCTAAAATGTACCCGGAAATCATGCCTGATTGTCCTAACAATATCTCCCCTCGAAAACGCTTGCGCGACTCACCGCTATGGTTCCCTGCTTCAGCACAGCCCAGAAAGGTGAATGGGGCACAGGGATGAAAAGTGTCCTTGTAGCTGAGGGGATCCCTAGGTTAAGTGGGGTACCGCAGTTAGTTCCCAGGTAGCCCACAACTTGTATTGCGTTTGTGGGTGTCCCCAACCATAGATAAGGTTGTGGGGGACTCTCAGAGTCCAGACTAAGTCCAAAAGCTAGTGCAAGGGGAATAAGGCTGATAGGAATAAAAGTACATCTTTCTATTCTATTCCCCAAACCCAGAGACTTAGGAGTATATTAAAAGTATACTTTAATACATGTACTGTAATGTATGCACTGTGTATGCTTGGGACTTTCGGAACCGATGTCCAGGCAGGCTGCCAGGGCTACCACGTTGCTGCCAGTAAGTCTGCTGGATATCGGAGTTCAAAGTAGCCAGAGGATGCCAGAGGTGTTAAGACCAATTGGTTGGCAGGGAAAGGCTCAAGTACCCAGATCCGGGGAACAATGGCAGTCATTCAGGACGGAGGACTCATTCAAGGACAGAGGTGGCAAACTCACGCATATCCCTTTGCTATTTCATATTTCCCGCTGACCCGGCTTTTCATACCGGCTTAGCTCTGATTGACTACTGAGAAAGTTCCCACGCGATGATTGGCTGCTGAGTTTCATGAATGAAACTCAGAA
Source organism: Ascaphus truei (assembly GCA_036426205.1). Classification (NCBI taxonomy): domain Eukaryota; kingdom Metazoa; phylum Chordata; class Amphibia; order Anura; family Ascaphidae; genus Ascaphus; species Ascaphus truei. Next base: position 21,892 of record WSYH01000740.1, read on the forward strand.
TACTATAAAGATTCTGTGAGCCAATGAGATCCCCAGTAGTAAGAGCGTGGGCGGGCTTTTCAAAGTTTCTTGTGCGTGAATAGCAAAGCAACCGGCTTCAATTTTAAGCCTTAAAAGTCTGCCTGCCAGATTCTAAGTCCCGATTTTAGCAGCCAAGTTCTCAAAATCGTACGTAGCGGTCGCGGCTCAGATTTTAGTTCCAGGAGTTTGGTACAAACTCACAGTCAAGAAAGTCCAAGTTCTAAGAAGAGAAGGGAGCGTGTGGAACTTCACACCGATTTAGGAGCCAGGAGATTCCAGGCTACTGTAAGCCTTGGTCAGGGTAAAACTCTTATTTAGAGTTCCCTGCACCTAGGGAAGTCTAGTTTTCAACCCCAGACCCCCAGTAAGTGTGTCTTTTCATCTGTGTTTTGTGTTCCATTGTGTGTAAGCGAATTTGTGCGAATAAACTACAATTTATTTAATTACCTTGTTTTGCTCAGTGAATAATCCCGGTTAAAAATGTGTAAATTGCCTGGTCTCCCGTGACAATGCCCTATCTAGGAGTAGGATTGCCATTGCAGCCTCTGGTAAGATGGACAGGAACAATCTGGTAAGATATTCAGTGAGGTCTGCAAAGCCAATAATCTTTGGGAGGCCCTCTACTGTTAATTCTAAAATAATTTCTGCGAGATCTATTTTTTAGATTTTCTTGTTTCTCTTGGAGTTGTTGCACAACTTCTTTCACAGCATTTTGAGCTCCAGATCATTATATGCACCAACAACATCCTCCAACTGGTTTTCCAGGTCCTGTGTCCACACCCCAATTGTCGAAATATCATGCTTCAATTCAGCCACTACAGATTGTAATTCTGAATGCAGAGACAATTTGAAGTCCTTGACGAGGATTTTAATTTATTTGACTAATATCGGAGCCGAGTTATGTAAGTCAGGATATGAAAAGGTGGGCTCAGAGGTCGTTTCCTGCCATCTTTGTATGGGGCCCTGCTACCCTTTGGTATGTGCATTTGTATTTTTATAGCAGTACACTTGTGTATGTGATTTTATCTGGAGTCATATACACGTGTTGTACAAAACATTTTCTTATTATGGCTTCCCCAAGTTTCTGTAAGTCACTTAGGGGTTTAGTTCATATGACATTCCTTAAACCAGAAAACAAATGATCATTTTTTTGTTCTGTAAATTTGACTTTATTTGCCTTCATGTTTTTTTTGTATTCTATATTAACTTGTTTTGGCCCAGTTGCTATTGATGGCACCAATGTAGGGTTACTGGTGGAGCTCCACCATACATGCCTCTCGCACATTTGAATTGCTAATGTCATTGGTTAATAGATTGTGGGTTTAACCTCTGTCAGCCCATGCATAAGGATTACAAACGCATCCCTTAAGAACTGAGATAGTACTCACGAAACACGTCGGAAAGGCTGGTTGCTAAATCTACCACCCGAAGTATGTCATCCAAGTTTTATGTCCCTACATTGAAGGAGACTGTATGGAGGAGAAATGCAGTGGGCAGTCAAGTCGAAACAACTGCCTGTGATATGTTTTTTTGTCAAGCAATTCTTTGGCCTAGACTTTGCATTAAAAGCTGTGTGAAACCCCTGGCATTAGCTTAAAGGGATTCATTTTCAAGTAGATAAGAAGTAAAGAGTGATGCTCTACAACCACTCATTTGCATATCATTACCCAGAGTCCATGGCTAAAGTGGAAGCAATGTAAGCGGTTTGATTATGGGATAAGGCAGGTTTCGGGACCTGTCTGAGACATTATTAACACTGTACAATGGAGGGTTTCATTCACCTTTTTTTTTACTTACCACAACTTGTTTGAGTACCTTAAGTCTTAGTGTTTTTTCCAGCCAGATCCTGAAATAGGTACTTCTCTCTCTTTCTCTCTCTTTCCCTCCCCCCCCTATCCCTAACTATGAGTTTTCCCAGCGTCAACCTTAATGGAGCATAGGGGATGAATATAATTTAGGCTCATTTGCATATTATTTAGAATAATGGCTGTTGAAATTAACACAATGCTTTTTACTAGAACAGTCACATTATGTGGATTTGGGCCTTAGTCGTTGTTTTATAATATTGGGTGCTATGAAGTGTCAGGTCTCCTTCTAGATGTTAAAATACACAACTGTTATGTCGATATGGCCTTCTAAAACTAATTTTTTAATTTTTTTATTTTGATGCCATAGTAGTGTATTGTATATATTGATGCCATACTGTGAAATATATTTTGTTCTAAGATCACAGACAACCAATTTTAGATTATTTACTACTTACTCACATTTACTTAATGGGAATGAGAACAGTGCAATGTGATTATATGGGATTTTATGATTTGTAATGAAAAGGGGAATCCAAAATAAAATATGACGTATTTTTCCAAATATTAAATAGAATTTCCCTGTAACCCAGTAATGATCTAACAATATGGGTAATAATATATGGGTTAGGAAATTAACATTTAAAAAAAAACTGCTTACCATTGAGTATAATGGAACAAAAGTGGAAGGCATTAATGTATTAAGAATATTGTCTACATGTTTGCGAAAAATGAACCACTTCGAATTGACATGAGCTCGCATCTGTTTAAAAAAATTTAAAAAAATAATTAATATGTAGAAATGAAACAATGAAATTACATTTTAATACAACACAAGTACAGTATAAAGATGTAGGAAACGTTATTATGTCAGTCAACGAGATGCGTTAACGCTACCACGTTATTATTGCAAGTTTGTCATACTTGTGTTATCTTCTTCATGCTCTCAGTATTTACCACTTCAGTTATTTACAGTTGTCTTATTTATTGTGTTTAATACATTTATTTATACAGGCTGTGCTTGTCTGTTCCATTATTTTGTTTCACTTTCCAAGGTTCCCCTGAATAGGGGTTTCTGGACTTTGGACCTGATTACCCTGGTCCATACAGACTGAGCATGCCAGTATTTATTTACTACCCCTATTATTAGTCTAGTTGAGCACGGTATAATATTTGTATATATTACTATTGATTTATGCTCAAATAAGCTATTAAAAAACCCTGGGGCCAAAGCTAGAAGCCTTCATAACCCACGTATCGACCATTTTTAGCTGTTATCGGGCAAAAATGCCTTCAGCGATTCAGAAAGGCTCGATAAGTGTGTTGCGAATGCATTTTTGGCACTCGTCAAAAACACATCACCAAGTGAGCCACGATAAGCCACTTATCGGCAGGTTTTGAAACTCTAGTAGCCTCCATTAGCTTATCGAGGCTAATCATGGCTCTAGAATGGCGATTTCCTCCCAAATTCCTCTTGCCAGAAAAAGTTGGTGTGAAGCTGGTGAGGCGGCTGCGAGAGAGGGACTTCGAAAATAAAATGACTTTTTCCTGAATACCAGCACCGGAGGCCTCCGGCATGAATCAGCTGCATGAAAAATGCATTTACAGACAACTTCATTACATTAGTGGCAAACCGCTAAGGCAATGAGGGGGTTAACTACCGGTGCCATATTTATTGTAGATTGCCAGGTGGATGAAGGTGGTATTTGGACTTTGGTGGCTGTTTTGGCCTTGCGGGGAGGGGGGGGGGGGTTACGGGTGGAGTTAACACCTTCATTATCTTAGCGGTTAATACCGCTAAGGTAATTAAGGGGTTAACCCCTCCCGCTACCCACACATTAGGTATAAACACCCAGCAAGGGCCAAATGCCACCTTCACCCATCCTCGCTACCCACAGTAAACATTCAAAAACACAACAACCCTAATACCCACCTTGTCTACACCCAACAACCTACACAACACATACAGTACTGTAATGGGCAAAATTACTATTATTCAGATATGAATAATAGCTCATCTGCCTATTCTAAAATCAAACATTAGCCTATTCTAAAATCAAACATAAGCCTATTCTAAAATCAAACATTAGCCAGCCAGCATAAATAAAGTAAATATTACTTTCCGGGGATCCCCTGCTTCCCGAGATACAGGCCGTGTTATGGGGTGCTGGTATCTCCTATGCAATTAAATGTCTCGTGTCACGTGACCGGAACATTTAAATACATAGGAGATACTGGCTCCCCATAATGGGGCCTGTATCTCGGGAAGCAGGGGGTCCCCGGACCTGAAATCAACGCGGTTCTGCTCCGGAGACCCACTGCTCACATACACTAGTATTAAAAATGTTATTAAAACCCTGCGATCGCTGGATATGCGCAGGGAGAGGTGGCTCTTTATGCTGCTGGCCCGCCCATATCGCTGTAGATCCACGGGTTGCAACTTTTGAGAGAGGTGAATATCACATCGCTGCTCCTCGTCAGTTTTGGTCATTTAGCTATCGCCGGTCTTCAGAGTCTTTCTGAATACCGTGATAACTACACTAAAAAAAACTGATGGCGTAACAGGCATAGCGAGATGGTTTATGAAGGCTACTAGCATAGGCCCCCCTATGTCTAATAGATGGATATGGTTCTTTTTAGAGATAACGGTCTGTATTCAAAAACTCAGAGGGTGACATTTTTCACCAAAAGAGTCAAAAAATCTCTTTATCATATGCAATAGAAAGTAAAGAGAATAACAAAGCTTAATTATTTACATTGGCGGTGTACTTACCAATATAATTACTATGTAAATTAGTCATTTTTGCAAATGCACTAATGCACATGCTATTAAATTAGCTCCAAACAGCTGAGATAAGAGAATTTCAGGTTCACTTAGTCCAGATGGAGAACAGGCTTATTTAGCTATTTATATTATATATAAGCTATATACATGGTTATTAAACCACTATGTAAGTAACCTAACAACACTGCCTGCACTAGCAAAAAAAAAGAAGTGCCTGCCTTCATAATCCTTATAGTTACTAAGGAGTTAATAGTTAAAAGTGTTAATGCCTTAACCCTACCCTAACTACAGTACATACTTTCAAAGCCAAGGGCCTATTCTAATAGCTTCGATATTGTAATTGCAACATCGAACGTGTTGGCATGTTCATAGCTCATTGTATAAAATTTGTGATAAAACGGAATTCACTCTTGCATATCACACTTTATATACCATGTTACAAAAATGACATACCGCACTACTTTAAAGCTGCTTCACAAGCGAAATGAGCTGAACATGCGATTTCACTCCACCAGTCTGGGAGAGCTACTCAAATAGAGCAGAGAGCCACTGCATCTCCCCGCACAGCTCTTACAGGCGATCACACTGTTTTAATTATAATTTTTACTACGTAGGATTGAATTAGTGGATCTACGGAGCTGAACCGCATTAATTTGATGTCTGGGGATCCCCTGCATCCCGAGGTACAGGCCCCCGAATTGGGTGCCGCTATCTCCTGCAAGTTTAAATGCCCCGCATCATTGCCCATGTGACAGGGACATTTAAACTTGCAGGAGATACAAGCACCCCATATTGGGACCTGTACCTCGGGAAGCAGGGGATTCCCGGACATGAAATACATGCAGTTAAGCTCCGTAGACCCCTGTTTCAATCACATGTAATTAAAATTAAAACAGCGCTTCATTACCTTACTGGCTAAACGCTAAGGTAATGAAGGGGTTAACCACCAGTACCCCATTGTTGGTGGTAGAGGAGGAGGGTGAAGGTAGTAGTGGCCCCTCCTGGGTGTTTAGGCCTCCCAGGTGGGTAGCGGGAGGGGTTAGCCCCTTAATTACCATAACGATTACTACCCACTAAGGTAATTAAGGGGTTACTGGCTAGTAGCTAGTGTTTTAATGTAAATGTTGGTGTCACTGAAGGACGAGGACGAGGATGAGAACGACCTTCATCCTGGAAGGGGCAAGTACTACTTTTATTTACTATAGTGTGGCTGGCTATTGATTTCTTTTGAATCAGAAAAAGCGCTATTAGCCAGATCTTAGCCATTATTGTGTGTGTGGGGTAGGGATGGGGGTGTTGGGGGTAGAGGGCATGGGCACTAAGGTACGCATTGATTTTTAATGTGGCTATCTGTGCCCCCATTGAAGGCATAGATAATCACAATGACAATCAATGGATTTAATGGCTGGTGGTTTTTTTTTTTAAATTGTAATTTGTAGTTTATTGTAATGTGCATTAACTGTATAATTGAATGGACAAAAGTGCTATTAGCCATATTTGGCTAATAGGGCTAGTGCCCATTCTTGTGTGTGGTGTTGGTGGTAGAGGGGGTGGGTGAAGGGGGTAGTTGCACCAGCGTGGGTGGTTAAGCCTTCCGATTCGGTAGCAGGAGGGTTAAACCCCTTCATTACCATAACCCCTTCAGTACCATTACCATACCACAGCTAAGGTAATGAAGGGATTAACTCCTCATGCAACCCTCCAGGGAGGCCTAACTACCCACACTTGGGAAACTACAACCTTCACCCACCCCCTCCACCACCAACAAACTGGGTATTACTGCTTAACTCTTTCATTACCTTAGTGGTTGCGCACTAAGGTAATGAAGCACTGCTGCTTTTATTACATAAAATTGAAGCAGGGGTTCCCCGGACCTGAAATTAAAGGGGTTCCGGTCCGGAGATCCCCTGCTTCAATCCTAAATAGTAAAAATAAATGATACTCCATCTGAAAGAAATACCTACAACGATCCTAAATACCTCACAAAAGGTTAACCTTATTGCTGAAACATTCAAAGGACATTGTCTCTTTAGAACAACAGCATATCATATCATAAGAAATTTGGAAATCATAATATCTAACACGGAATTAAACCTCTGATTAAGAGACCCGATATTTAGGTTTAGGGCTGAAATTATGGATACAGGGCAGGAAAACATAAAGAAACATACTTTGTTTTTTTTGTTTTTTTTAAACTCCTTTGTTTTGGAACAATCCGAATTTATATTAAATATAGATAGTTTAGAAGGTGTTTGGCCAGATATACAGTATGATTAAAAAAACTGTACTAAGGTTCAGATGTTTTACATGTGTATTTTATTATGATTATTTTAATTAATTGTTCTTTTTTCATTTAAATGTTCTGTCTTTGATCACAACCTGCAGCTCATGCGCCATAGATTTCTTCTGTTTTCCATATAATATATTCTGTATACTGTGATATTCTATGCCAACATTTCAATTGAATGCTCAGGAAATCTGTATATTAATTAACTGTGTCTTCACCATTGCTGATGCATACAGTACTTCAACTTTTGCATTTTTTTCATTCAAACTAATTTGAAAAAAAGCAGAGCTTTATCTCAGTTTATTAAATAAAGCTCAAAGAGTTAGATTTAAGAGAAAGTGAATTGAGAAATAGAAAAAATAAAGTTATAAAAGAGGCAATATTCAAATTTTCCAGAATATTTTAATTGCAACTTTACTGTACTGTACCTCTTTGTAATTGTACATCGCCAAGTCTGAGATTGCATGAGCGTCTATTACTCTGAGCCTAGAAAACTCAGGAACACAGATTCCTAAAAGTGATAGATGTTTGTTAATAAACGTATATAATCCATTTCTCTCAAAATTACAGGGAGATTTATTTTTGAAAAAAAGAGTATATTTTTCTAGAAGTTTACTGTAGGTTAAAACTATTAGAATTCCAATAAGGCTTACCAAAGTCGTGGTACTGTTCCATTATTTCAGAAAAAAGAAGGCAGTCTTCAAAACCCTGTAGAAATATAAAACATGTGTATTAGTTGTTAACAAAATACCAATAATTCTGAAATATAATATAGTGTTTAACTAATACATAATTTAAAGAACATTTTCATCTACAATAGTTGCTTACATGCTTATCAGTTCTCCGAGAGGTGGATGTATGAAAAAAATAGAATAACATATGATAATAAACACAATACATCCTCAATCTTGTTAAAATCCAAATAAATAAAAATGCAATCTATAAAAGCTTTTCCTCTTTTAAACCCTAAATCTCAGCTCCCAAAGTAGTCCTCCTCAGACTTCAGCAAAAATGTTTCCTCTCCAACTTGGAAGCGCAGACATTGGGAAGAAGAAAAATAAAAATATAATGTCATATTTTAGTGAAAAATGTGAAAAATAAAAATTCTAATATGTTGCACTTACATTTACAAAGTGTTTCTCGGGTGCTTTCATGGGATATACAGCCACCACTTCGTTTTCATCTTTGTAAAGTGAAACAAAGAAAATACAGAAACATAGTGCAGAAATTCAAGACTTAAAAAAGTTCAATCTATTCATTGCACTCACAAAGGTAAAAAAAAATGTGCTCTTAGAAATGTCAGGATATTTTGCTCAGTCTATTCTGACATCCTCCGTGGGGCTTAGATGCTAATACAGTACACTATACTAGCCTTGACATAACTTCCGATCTAGCAGATCCCACAGCAAGTCCTTACCCAATGCGTTTCATGTGTCACCTCTATGATGAAGTCTAAAGAACAAAGCAAGTTGGGCGAGAACTTGCTGTGGAATTGGAAAAACTGGAAGTGACCTCACGGCTACAGAGTGAGATATGAAAGCAGTGTTTCCACTTACCGGAAAATGTTCCAACTTTTGGCAAATTTTACCCGTGATCGGGATTATATTTCAAACTACGGGAATTCGAGAAATTTGGAACATTGACAAAAAAATAACAAAACATGAGCGCTTCTGCATACAGTGCAGAGGGACCATAAAGAGATGGAAGAGAAGTCAAAGCGACCCATAACTAGCTCCACTTCTGAGCTCCTATGGACTAGCGAACCCAAGGCAGCACATGATACAGTGAGTATACACTTTGCTTGGAGCTCCACTTGGTGCTGGCTGTGCAGACTGCAGAGCAAGGTAGTAGGGACAATAACCCCACTGCCTTGCCTTTCCCCCATCACCCCCTTTTCCACCTGACTGACCGCCTTTTCCCTCTCTCATCCCCTAGTCTCCCATCACTCTCTTGTCAACCACTTTCTCTAAGTCATCCCTTTGCCCCCCTTTGTTACTTGCCTTCTAATGCCCCAAGTCATTCCCTTGCCCCCCACATCTCAACTACCCCCACGTCTCCCCAACTGCCCGCCTCCCCATGTTTCATCTGCTCTACCTCCTCCCCATGTGTCACCCCCTCTTCCATTTTCCCCATGTGTTTCCCTCCCATTTGGGCTCTATGTCAGGTTATACTCAGTATCAGTCTATAGTGCCATCATTATACTCCACTTTATATACTGACATGGAGTATAACATGTTGGTACTATAGACTGACACAGAGTACTGTATGTAGCCAGGCGGCACTACACACTGACTCGGAGTGTAACGTCAACAGTAAAGTTACAGGCCCTGTTATGTGGTGCCAGTATCCCAGCGGCCATGTTTAAATTCTCCCGTGTCATGGTCCACGTGATCAAGTGATTTAAACCAAGCAGAGGGATACCAGTACCACATAACTGGGCCTGTAACTCAAGAAGCGGGGGATCCCTGGACCTGAAATCAATGTGGTTCAGCTGTGGAGACACCCTGCTACAATACTGTAATATTAAAATAAAACAAAAGCAGCTTCATTACCATAGCGGCCTAACCACCCACCCTGGAGAAACTACACCCTTCACTCAATTGTCATGGCAATGCAATGTGGATGTTGTTTGCTACAGGTTATTTTGTTTTGCAGGTGGCATATTGACTGGCATAGTAGCAACTCATGCCCATAGGGCATGGGTGAGCCACTGTGCCAATTAATTAGTAGAGGAGGTGGGGGTAGGTGCCCATGGGCGGGTGGTTAGGTCTCCTGGTGGGTAGCGGGAGGGGGGTTATAACCACTAAGGTGATTAAGGGGTTAGTGGCCAGTTATTTTTTTTTTTTGTGCCCACTGAAGAAGAGGAAGATGAGGAGGATGAGGATGAGGATGGCCTTCACCCTGGAAGGGGTAAGTAGAACTTTAATTTTCTATATGCTGGCTGGTTAATGTTTTGGTTATGTTTTATGTTTTTAATGGGCAAATTAGCTATTATCCAGATAGGGATAATAGAAATTTTGCCCATTACTGTACTGTATGTGTTGGAGGGGATGGGGGGTGGGTGGCTGAAATGAATGTGGTTCCGCTCTGGAGACACCCTGCAACAATATAGTAATATTAAAATAAAATAAAACCCCCGTGATCGCCTGTTAGTGGTACGCAGGTAGAGTGACTGAGTCAGTCTCTCTCTTACTGTGCATCTCTTACAGACAGCTGGAACCTGGTAGGATTCACACAGCACAAGTCCCATTCAAACACAGGAACCTCCGCTGTGTCAATCCAATGGGACATTACAGCTGCTGCAGCCCTCCTCACGAGGTTTTTGATCGGAATCTCAACATTTTTCCTGAGAAATGGTCAAATACCGGTGGCTGCAGTTGTACATGGAGTACTATCTGACTATACACAGAATATAACCAGACTGTATTGGTGCAATTGCAGGACACCTCTGCAGCACACAGTGCTTATGGTGGCCATAGATTGTTCTGGCAGCATACCTGTATTTAGTTCTCCATCACAAAATCAAAATGCCCTACAGCCCTGTGGCTGGCTACACCCCTAGATATATTTACTAAATATTACCATGATGAGATGGGGCTAGTGCAGTAGTTGCATGCCACTCACTTTAAGTTAGCCAGCTCATATTGGTAAGGTAATGCTGAAGTACTCTGTAACTTCAGAACAAACACAGAAAGAAGGGAATCACACACAGAGGCACCTACTGGCCTCCTACAAATTAAAACTGCTGTTAAATCTACTTCTCATTGCGGTTTAAACACGTTTTTAGACAGGGAAATTTGACCTGGAAATTTGATTTCTTGAACAGAAAAAAAAACCCAGGAAATGTAGGGTCCAGACCATGAAATTAGACATTTGAAAGTGGAAACACTGCACCAAAGTCATACGGAGGCTGCAAGAATACATCGGGAAAGATATCCCCACATTTCTAAGAGCAAAATGTATTTTTAACCTTTGTGAGTGCAATAAATAGAAAAGATTTTAATTTCTTAAGCCTTGAATTGCTGTACTGTTTTTTTCTCTTCTCTGTTTCACTTTACAAAGCTGAAAACAATGTGATATAGATGTACAGGTATATCACATTAAAACACCGGAAGATTGATTTAAAATTAACATTTTCTAAATGTGAGTGCACTTTTCCTTTTTTTGTTTTTCTTCTTCCCTGTGTCTGTGCTTCCAAGTTGGAGAGAGAGCAAATTAATAAAGAAGGTGATACCTGGAGAAAGAATTTGAAAAATAAACTGTATCCTGCTGTGGATTTTCAAATGTTTCTCATTTGGGGTAACAGCTGTGATTTCATTCCTCTTGCAAACATATACAAAGGTACCCATCAAATCATATTTTCAATTAAATGGTAACATGAAACAAGACATGGTACTCCTGTTCAATGCTGCTCTATTAAATTCACACAACACTATAACAATTAGATACTTTAGTAATAAAAACACAAACATTGTATTTAAGGGCAACTCACAGCATTCATGCCTTGTCCATAGAAGGGCACAACTGCATGGGCTGCATCACCCATTAGAACACATTTAGAGTCTAGGCAAAATGAAGAGCACTTTATTGAAATCATGGCCTGTGCTGGCAGCAGAAAGAAGTCTTCTTTTAATTTGCACCTTAAAGAAAATGAAAAAAAAAAATGTGTTGTTTGTATTCCAACTATGACAGCAATTGGATTATATCATAAAAAAATCAATTTTACACAGGCTAAAACCGATACAGTGCAGAATTTAGTAATCATTTTGAAGTTAATAAAGATTGGCAAATACTGAAAAGGAATCTAATGATTTGTACTCTAACTCAAAAATTCCGCTGAACATAAAATAATGAAAGCTGTATATTTTATGAATGTAAGTATATGCTTCCATTGTTACATAGTTACATAGTAGATGAGATTGAAAAAAGACATACATCCATCAAGTTCAACCTATGCTAAATTTAGACAACAGATACTTTATCCTACAGTATATCTGTACTTACATTATATTGATCCCGAGAAAGGCAAACAAAAAACCCCAGTGAAATATTATCCAATGATATCTCATAAAGGGAAAAATAAATTCCTTCTTGACTCCAAGAATTGGCAATCAGATTACTCCCTGGATCAACATCCTTCCCATGTTTACTTATTAGGCATATCCCTCTATACATTTCCATTCAAAAAAAGATGTCCAACCTTTTCTGAACATATCTATTATATCTGGCATCACAGTCTCCATGAGTAATGAATTCAACATTTTAACTGCCCTTACTGTAAAGAACCCTTTTCTTTGTTGCTGGTGAAATCTCCTTTCCTCCAAACTTAAGGGATGACCCTGTGTCCTTTGTATTGGCCTTGGGATGAATAATTCTTTTGAAAGCTCTTTGTATTGTCCCCGAATATATTTGTATATAGTTATCATATCCCCTCTTAGATGCCTCTTTTCTAATGTAAACAAATCTAATTTCGCTAGCCTCTCCTCATAAATTAGTTTAGCCATCCCCTTTATTAATTTGGTGGCTCTTCTCTGCACTCTCCAAAGTTCATAATGTCTTTTCAAAGGAGTGGTGCCCAAAATTGTACTCCATATTCAAGGTGTGGTCTTACTAATGCTTTATAAAGGGGCATAATTATGTTTATTTTTCTTCCATCCATTGCCCGTTTAATGCAAGATAACATTTTTGCCTTTGCAGCTACTGCATGACTTTGGGCACTATTGCTAAGCCTGCTGTCTACAAGCACTCCTAAATCCTTCTGTGATGTAAGGGGGTAACCAGGCTCACAAATAAAGGTTAAGCCTGGTTGGTTACCTCTGATCCATGTATTGGGGTTCAAGAGTGTCTGCTCTTGAGCCTAACCGTTGTATATGCTTAAACTGTAATTGTGCGACAATAAAGAATTTTTAAGTTTTTGCCTTTCCAGGAGTGCCAGCAAGCAGGGATTGCTAGGGTATGAGTTTCAAGGAGGGGTTTGCGGAGAAAGTGTTGTCAGAATGTGTCTAGGTAGTCTGGGTCCAGAGTTGCTGGATATCCCAAAATGTACCCAGGAATTAGGCCTGATTCCCAGATACATATAGGCACATTGTCCTGGCAATATCTCCCCTTGAAAACACTTGCGCCACTCACTGCTAGGGTTCCCTGCTTAAGCACAGCCCAGAAAGAAAAAGGGGGGCATAGGGATGCAAAGTGTCCATGTAACTATGAGGGGTCGCTAGGTTAAAGGGGATACCCAATTAATGCCAAGGTAAAATATATTTAAAACCAGAGACAGAACATGAAATACAGACAGAGCTCAGTGCTACATCCATTAACACAAATACACGGTATAGTGCCTATCTATATATATACAGTTAGGTCCGGAAATAATTGGACACAACACAATTTTCATAATTTTGGCTCTGTACGCCACCACAATGGATTTGAAATGAAACAACCGAGATGCAATAGAAGTGCAGACTTCCAGCTTTAATTCAAGGGGTTGAACAAAAATATCGTATGAAATATTTAGGAATTGCAACCATTTTCATACACAGTCCCCTTATTTCAGGGGCTCAAATGTAATTGGACAAATGAACACAATCCTAAATAAAATGTTAATTTTTAATACTTTGTCGAGAATCCTTTGCAGGCAATGTTATACACCCTGCACCTCTTCCTGTCGTATTCCTCATACAAAACAACCCTGCACCCGCCTGTCTATTCCTTATACAAACCCTGCACGCCCGTCTGTCTATTGACCTTATAACAAACTACCGCCCTGCACCCCGTCCTCTCCTATTATTCCTTATACTAACAAGACAAGTCTAACCTGCAATACCCCCCTGCACCCCCCAGTCCCTGTCTTATTTCCTTATACAAACCACCCTGCACCCCGTCCTGTCTTATTCCTTATACACCCCGCAACCCCGTCCTGTCTTATTCCTTATACACCCTCCCCCCGTCCGCCTTCTTATTTTCCTTATACAACCCGTGCACCCCGTCCTGTCTTATTCCTTATAACAACCCTGCACCCCGTCCTTTCTTATTCCTTATACCCCTGCACCCGTCCTGCTTATTCCTTATACATCCGCCTGTGCACCCCGTCCTGTCTTATTCCTTATAACACCCTGCACCCCGTCCTTCTTACTTCTTATACACCTCATTCCCTGCACCCCTTCCTGTCTTTATTTCCCTATCACACTACACCCTGGCAACCCCGTCCTGTCTTATTCCTTATACACACCTCCCCCGTCCTCCTAATTATTCCTTATACACCCCTGCCACCCGTCCTGTCTTTATCCTTATACAAACCCTCCGCCCCGTCCTGTCCTTATTCCTTATACCAACCCTGCGCCCCTTCCTGTCTTTCTTCCTTATACGCCCCTGCGCCCCGTCCTGTCTCATTCCTTATACGCCCTGCGCCCCGTCCTGTCTTATTTCCTTATCACACCCTGGCGCCCCGGTCCTGTCTTATTCCTATCCACCCTGCCGCCCCGTCCTGTCCTATATTCCCTTACCCAGACAACCCTGCACCCCTTCCTGTCTTAATGCCCTTATACACCCTTCACCCCGTCCTGTCTTATTCCTTATACAACCCTGCCCCCGTCTGTCTTATTCCTTAGACAACCCTGCGCCCCCGTCCTGTCTTATTCCTTATACCAACCCCCTGCGCCTTCCCCCGTCCTGTCTTATTCCTTATAATACAACAAACACCCTGCGCCCCGTCCTGTCTCATTCCTTATACGCCCTGCGCCCCGTCCTTTCCTTATTCCTTTATACAACAAAAAATAACAAACCCTGCAACCCCGTCCTGTCTTATTATTCCTTTCCACCCCTGCACCCGTCCTGTCTATTCCTTATACAAAACTCCTGCAACCCGTCCTGTCTTATTCCTATACACCCTCTGCGTACCGCCCCGGTCCTGTCTTTTTCGCTTATACACCCTGCAAGCCCCTAGTCCTGTCATTATTCCTTAATACAAACCCTGCGCCCCGTCCTGTCTTATTAACTTAATACCTGCGCCCTCTCTTATTCATCACCCTGCGCCCCGTCCTGTCCGTATTCCTTATACGAGAACAAAACGCTCGCACCCGTCCTGGTCCTTATTCCTTATACACCCCGTGCACCCCGTCACTGTCTTTTCCCTTATATAACACCTGCCAAACCCGTCTGTCTATTCCTTAATAACACAACCTGCACCCCGTCCTTCTTATTCCTTATACAAACAACCTGCAGCCCCGTCTGTCTTATTCCTTATAACAAACCCCTCAACCCCGTCCTGTCTTTTCCTTATACACACAAAACAACCCTGCACCCGTCCGTCTTATTCTTTCCCTGCAAAAACACTGCCCTCTTTCATTCCTTATACAACACAACCCTTCAGCCCCGTCCTGTCTTATTTCCTTTATACACACCTGCACCCAAACCGTCCTGTCTTTATTCCTATCAACCTGCGGCCCACTTCCGTCTATTCAACAACCCTGCTCTCGCTCCGTCTTCCCTTACGCCGTCCTGGTCTTAGTTCCTTATACACACCCTGCGAACCCGTCCTGTCTATTCCTTCTAACACCCATGCACACCCGTCCTGTTCTTATTCCTTATACAGACCCTGCACCCACCGTCCTGTCTTATTTCCTTATACACCCTTAACGCTTCTACCCTTATCCACGAGCGTCCTGTCTTATTCCTCTACACCATACATAACCCTGCACCCCCCGTCCTGTCTTATCTGCCTTATACAACACCCCTGCACCCCGTCCTGTTTATGTTTTACCTTTCACCTACACCCTGTCACCGCCCGTCCTGTCCTTATTCCTTATACACCCTCTCGGCGCCCGTCCTGTCCGTTTATTCCTTATACAACACCCCTGCACCCGCCGTCTGTCTTATTCCGCTTATACAAACCTTGCACAGCCCGTCCGTCTCTTCCTTAATACTCGAACCTCCTGGTTCCTATAACCCATGCACCCGTCCTCTACCTTACACCGGCCACCGTCCTGTCTTATTCCTTATTACGACCCTCCACCCCGTCCTGTGCCGTATTCCTTAACAAAAACCCTGCACCTCGCGTCATCCTGGTAATATTCTATGACACCGCTGCCCGCACCCCGTTCCTTTCGTTATATCCTTAAAAACACCCTGGCAACCCCGGCACCTGTCTTATTCCTCTCTACAAAATACACCCTGCAGCCCCAACCTGTCTGTTATATTCCGTTATACACCCTGCACCCGCCCGTCCTGTCTTATTCTCTTATACAGCCCCGCACCCTCCTTGTCTTAATTTCCTTTAACCCCAGGTCCGCTAGTCCTTATACCTCGCCTGCGCCTATACATAGGTAAGCTGGTACCTTATAACAACCCCCCTGCAACCTAGACCAACCGACTCCCTTCTGTTATTCCTTCATCCCCTGCACCCCTCCTGTCTTATTCATACTTATACAAACACCCTGCACCCCTCTGATGTCTTATCCCTGATACAAAACAAACAAACAACACGCCATCATCCCTAGCAACCCTGCTCCTGCACCTTATACCTGCTTATTACACAACAACCCCGTTCACCCTGTCCTGTCCCTTACTCCTATTACAAGACCCTGCACCCTGTCGGCACTCTTATCCCTTATACACCGGGCTGCGAAACACCTGGTCCTGTCACCTTATCCCTTATACCCACCTGCAAACCCCTGTCACTGGTCACTTATCCCTTATACAACCCGCCGGCACCCTGTCCTGCACTTATCCCTTCATCAACACCTGCACCCTGTCCCATGGCACCCGTATCCCTTATACAACACCCTGCACCCCCGTCCTGTCCTTATCCTTATTACACCCTGCCACCCGTCCTGACTCTTATCCTTATACAACCCTGCCCCCTGTCCTGCTTAATTCCTTATACCAACCATACACCCCCTGTCTAACCTTGCAACACCTGCACCCTGTCCTGACTTAGTCCTATTCCTCATGCACCTTGTCTGCACTTATCCTTACTCCTTTCGTGTGACAGGTTTTTTCCAGTTCCCGTCCGCGTGTTGTTATGATTAGTTGTCTTTGTTCACTTCCCACCCTCCAGCCGGTCCCAAGGCACAATTCCATGGATTCAGCTGTCCCGGGACCTGCAACCCAGGTATTACTGCTAGCCCAACCTGAAGATGTTGCTCTTGTCTTGAAACGCCATAAACTGCCCCGTTAAACACGCTCCAGCTGCTTCAGCTTCCCAGGTCCATGATGCACTGCAATGCTGGAACAGACATTAGGTGAGTGCGGGTGTGAGCATGTGGTCAGAGGATTTGGGGGGCAGAATGATAGCTGTTGTGCAGGATGGGGAGCATTGTTAGCTGTGTGGGCAGGATTGGGAGCGAGTGGCTGATGTGGTAGCAAAAAGGATTGGGGGGCCAGTGATACGCTGTGTTGTGCAGGATTGGGGGGCATGATAGCTGTGGGTTGCAGGAAATTTGGGGGGCAGTGAGGGCTGTGTGTGCAGGATTGGGGGGCAGTGATTGGGGGGGCATTGACATAGCTGATGTGTGCAGATATGGGAGCAGTGAGGGCTGTTGTGTGGGCAGTGATTGGGGAGGCAGTGTAGCTGTGTGTGCAGGATGGGGGGCAGTGATAAGCTCTGTGTGGCAGAAATTGGTGGGTCCAGTGATAAGCTGTGTGTGGCGATTGGGGCAGCTGATACGCTGTGTGTGCAGATTGGGGGAGCATGAGGGCTAGTGTGTGCAGATTGGGGGCAGTGAAAGTCTTGTGTGTAGGGATTGGGGGCGTGAGGGCTGTGTGTGCAGTTGTGTGGGGGGCAGTGTTAGCTGGTGTGCAGGATTGGGGGGCAGTGAGGGCTGTGTGTGCAGGATTGGGGGGGCAGTGTTAGCTGTGTGTGCAGGATTGGGGAGCAGTGAAGGGCTGTGTGTGCAGGATTGGGGGGCAGTGATAGCTGTGTGTTCAGGATTGGGGGGCAGTGATAGCTGCTCTGTGTGCAGAATTGGGGGTCAGTGATAGCTGTGTGTGCAGGATTGGGGGGCAGTGATAGCTGTGTGTGCGCTAGGATTGGGGACAATGATAGGGCTTAAAGTGCAGTCTATCGCTTAATTTGAGGGTATCACATCCAAATTGGAGGAAGCGTTAGGAATTACATCTCTTTAATATGAAAGCCCCTCCTTTTAAGGGACCCAAAAGTATTGGACAATTGACTCAAAAGCTGTTTCATGGACACAAAAAAGCGTTCCTTCGTATTTCATCATCAATTAGGCAGGTAAAAAGTTCTGGAGTTGATTCCAGGTGTGGCATTCGCATTTGGAAGCTGCTGCTGTGAACACACAACATGCGGTCAAAGGAGCTCTCAATGCAAGTGAAACAGGTCATCCTTAGCTGCAAAAAAAGATAATCATCAGAGAGATAGCAGGAACATAGGAGTGTCCAAATCAACAGTTTGGTACATTTGAGAAAAAAGAACGCACTGGTGAGCTCTGCAATACAAAAAGGCCTGGACGTCCATGGAAGACAACAGTAGTGGATGATCGTAGGATCTTTCCATGGTAAAGAAAAACCCCTAAAACATTCAGCCAAGAGAAGAACACTCCCCGGGGTAGGTATATCATTATCCAAGTCTACCATAAAGAGAAGACTTACGAGAGCAAATACAGGGGGTTCACACAAGGTGCAAAACCATTCATAAGCCTCAAGAATAGAAAGGCCAGATTAGACTTTGCCAAACAGTATCTAAAAAAGCCAGCCCAGTGTCGGGCAACAGCACTCTTTGGACAGATGAAAACTAAGATCAAACCTGTACCAGAATGATGGGAAGAAAACAGTATGGAGAAGGCTGGAATGGCTCATGATCCGAAGCATACCACATCATCTGTAAAACACGGTGGAGGCAGTGTGATGGCATGGGCATGCATGGCTTACAATGGCACGGGGTCACCAGTGTTTATTGATGATGTGACAGAAGACAGAAGCAGCCAGATGAATTCTGAAGTGTATAGGGTTATATTGTCTGCTCAGATTCAGCCAAATTCAGCAAAGTTGATTGGACGGCGCATTACTTTACAGATGGCCAATAACCCAAAACATACTGCGAAACCAACCCAGGAGTTTTTTTAAGGCAAAGAAGTGGAATATTCTGCAATGGCTGAGTCAATCACCTGATCTCAACCCGATCGAGCATGCATTTCACTTGCTGAAGACAAAACTTAAGGCAGAAAGACCCACGAACAAAAACAACTGAAGACAGCTGCAGTAAAGGCCTGGCAAAGCATCACAAAGGAGGAAACAGCGTTTGGTGATGTCCATGCGTTCAGCTTCACGGCACAGTCTTGGACTCTGAGGGAATAAGACAGGACGGGGTGCAGGGTGTATAAGGAATAACACAGGATGGGGTGCAGGGTGTATAAGGAATAAGACAGGACGGGGTGCAGGGTGTATAAGGAATAAGACAGGACGGGGCGCAGGGTGTATAAGGAATAAGACAGGACAGGTGCAGGGTGTATAAGGAATAAGACAGGACGGGGTGCAGGGTGTATAAGGAATAAGACAGGACGGGGTGCAGGGTGTATGAGGAATAAGACAGGACGGGGTGCAGGGTGTATAAGGAATAAGACAGGACGGGGTGCAGGGTGTATAAGGAATAACACAGGACGGGGTGCAGGGTGTATAAGGAATAACACAGGACGGGGTGCAGGGTGTATAAGGGATAAGACAGGACGGGGTGCAGGTTGTTACATAGTAGATGAGTTTGAAAAAAGAAATACGTCCATCAAGTTCAACCTATGCTAAATTTAGACTACAGATATTTATCCTATATTTGTATTTACAGTGTATTGATCCAGAGGAAGGCAAACAAAAACCGCAGTGAAATATCATCCAATTATATTTCATAAGGGGAAAAATTAATTATTTCCTGACTTCAAGAATTGGCAATCAGATTACTCACTGGATCAACATCCTTCCCATGTATACGTATTTGGTATATCCCTGTATATCTTTCCTTTCTAAAAAGAGGTCCAACCTTTTTTTGAACAAATCTATTGTATCTGCCATCACAGTCTCCATGGGTAATGAATTCCACATTGTAACTGCCCTTACTGTAAAGATCCCTTTCCTTTGTTGCTGGTGAAATCTCCTTTCCTCCAACCTTAAGGGATGGCCCGAGTCCTTTGTACTGCCGTGGGTTGAATAGTTCTTTTGAAAGCTCCCTGTACTGTCCCCGAATATATTTGTGTATAGTTATAATCAGTGTTCGACAAACCTATACATTTGCTCGCCCCGGGCGAGTGGATTTAACATCGTGGCGAGCTCCTATTGGCCCAAGCAGCACACGTTTGGTACTAGGTGGCGAGTAGATTTTTTTGTGTGGCGAGTAGATTTTTTGGTGATTTGTCGACCAATGGTTATAATATCCCCTCTTAGATGCCTCTTTTCTAATGTAAATAAATCTAATTTAGCTAGCCTCTCATAAATCAGATTGTCCATCCCCTTTATTAATTTGGTGGCTCTTCTCTGCACCCTCTCTAGTTCCATAATGTCTTTTCTTAGGATTGGTGCCCAAAACTGTACTCCATATTCAAGGTGTGGTCTTACTATTGCTTTGTAAAGGGGCATAATTATGTTTACTTCCCTTCCATTCATTGCCCATTTAATGCAAGATAAGATCTTGTTTGCCTTTGCAGCTACTGCATGACTTTGGGCACTATTGCTAAGCCTGCTGTCTACATGCACTACATGTAGATAGGAGGGCATTGACTCAGCATGCAGTGTAATATGTATTAGGTTGTAAGGTATGTATGTATGTATGTATGTATGTATGTATGTATGTATATTTTAACTCACTTATGACACTACAGTTGACCAAAGGGCTGCAACTACATTATAATTGTAATGACCCCTCCTGACTGATAATGCTAAAACAATGTGATGACATTTCGGGTGGGTGCCAAGAACACAAATTAATACATGAAAGCCTTGCTTGATCAATAGAGAGGAAAGATACAATAGAACCCAAATTAACACATGAAATCCTTGTTAAAGGAAAGCAGTATAGAATAGAAAATACCAGAAAGGCAAGTTTTGTCTCCTTAGTCATAAAGAGGATGGTTAATCTGTATTGAGTGTTCAGTCTGTATACAGTGTATAAAATGTCATGTTTGTCAGTTACATATGCAACTGCTGGTTGTAGACTGCTTGCCAAGGAAGATCTGTGTCCATTTTGCATTAACTGGTGAGATGGGCCACAGCAGGCTGTAATGGCACATCGGATTAACACAGCGGGGTCCCTGTGTTTTAATGGGACTCGCAACTCAGTATGATTCATATAGCGTGAGTCCAATTCAAATGCAGGGACCCTCACTGTGTAAATCCAATGGGCCATTAATCTGGCTGCAATAATCTCGCAGCATGGGATGGGTTTCAGTGCAGTGCAGTCAAGGCAAGCAGTCTACAACCGGCAGTTACAGCTGTACTTGGTGAGAGAGAGATGTAGCCGTTCCCACCCTGCTTGTATCTCTGTGCTTGAAGTACCGAAATAACATTCTACAATCCTTCAAATCATTCTTTGGTCTTGTATGAGCCTTTACTTATTCTGCATTGGACAATCTCTACAACCCCTAGAGGATTAGTGAGTGAGCTGTCATTCAAGGAAGCAACTTAATTATAAGCAAATATGCATCTCTGACACCAAAGTTCTTCTCCATCAAGGATTCTCCTCATTTTTCACCATTGAATTTGTAAGTTTTCTGTTTATTCTTGTTTGTCAAGTGCATAACCTTACGTTTATCTACATTAAACCTCATCTGCCACTTACCTGCCCAGTCCGTCAACTGTAAAAGAGGCGCCATGGGGTACGCTTGGAGTTGATGATGACTCCGCCAAGGTTGAAGTACTGGAGCTGGATGAGGCTTAGCCAGGAACAGATCGTCATGCGAGTAACACGGATGAGGAGATCACGCGATGTGTGGAACAACTCGTACCTAAAGTGAGTGAAAGAGGAGGTGGGGAAATGGAAAGATAAACTTGAGCAAGAAGTTGTTCGCGACCGACTAAAACATGTGGAACTAGAGCGAATACTTGAAGAGATACTGGGTGACAGCGAAAGGTGTAAAGACTTTGGCATTGGTCCTCTCTTCAATCACAACTTCACATCGTTCTAGGACTGTTTAAAAAGGTAATGAAATACCATCCTTTAGGCCCAGTAATTACCTCAAAGGGGAAAACCAAAGTGGCTGATTGGAATAAAAAGGTTCTTGGGGAAAATACATTTTGCCAAGGAGAACCAGGTGCATGGGATCCAGCCAGAAGATGGACACACACCAGGTTGGAGGGAAGGTTGAATGCCTCTTCAACTGGAAGTTGAGGAAAAAGAAGGAAAAAAGGATGTCGGACGTCTCTGACAAAGATACTGGTGCACGGGAATGGTGCACAGGCTGCTCCACAAGACAATGTTACGCTGGGGAGGGGGATATGTGACAGTCACTGTCTCTGTATACTGGAGTGTAGGGCAGTATGTGTGCTTTCCAGCATGCAAGCAGTTAACCTCCTTTGGAGAGGCTTGTTGCAGGTGCAGCTAATTAACAGACAGCAAAAAAGAGAGAGAACAAAGTCTCATTTATCAGTGCATCAGAGTTATATACAAAACAGTATATATATATATATATATATATATATATAGAATCCAATGCACAGCCGGCACACCATATGAAAGTAAATAAGTTTTGGTGCTTATCCCATAAAGCAATAACAGACCATACGATACCGGTTGCAACACGACATCAAGGGACAGCACGCAGGTAAGTAAATCATACAGTTTCTATATTTGATAGAAGACACAAAAACCGACGTTTCGGTCCCCCAGTGGGACCTTTCTCAAGGTGGTGCAATTGAATGCAGTGCACAATACATATATATACCCCAAACCCCAGTGCAATTCAACAAAACCAAACCAATCACAGTTAATTAGCCTCACCTGCCTATGTGACATGCATCCACAGTATCAGCAGGTAAAGAGCGGCCATTTTGAATATATTAACTCTATATTTGTTTACCTGATACTGTATGTGTTTGGGCATGCGCAAAAAGGCTCAGGAATTGCATAATGTTACTGCTGAGAGACTACATAAGTCTGCCAGACCCAGCGATAACTTGGATAACCGGAGAGAGTGCGCATGGGCTAAACTGATCTGGAGCTGATACCTGGATAGATTAACTATTTCAGGGACGTGCAAAATACACATTGTAACTGCAAGTTAAGCGGTGAGAGTGTGCTGCCCGCCTGGCAGCAAAAATACTAACAGACGGGCGGCTCTTGTTGGCCCTTCTTTACTAGCGGCTCCGCGCTTTGGTACTTGAGTAGTGTCCCCTGTCATCCCCGGACCCTTTTCCTTTTCTCCCCTTTTGCCACCCTGCTCGGGAGTTGGTTTTCCCACCCTGGCCTTTTTCCCGATTCGTGCACCCCTATATGGGGTTCCCTGTATTGGCCCTCATGAGATGCTCGTGTTTTTTCTCCCCCCCCTCTTTTCCTCCTCTTTCGCAGCCGCCGGCCCCATTGGGCCCCCGCGTTCCCCACTTCATATTACTGCGGTCCTACCTACTTGGTTTCGCGCGTACTGAGGTGGTTTTGTTCCCCGGCCCCAAGGGGGGTGACCCTCTTCTATGTTTTTTTCCCGGTGTGTATAGAGTGTGCTGGCAGGGGTGCCCCTACTATGGGTCCGGGTGTGTATGAGAGTGTGCTGGCAGGGGAGTGCCCCTTACTAGGGGTCCCGGTGTGTGATAGAGGTGCTGGCAGAGGGAGTTACCATCTGTACTATGGGTCCCGGTGTGTATGAGAGTTGCTGGCAGCGGGGGCGCCCCTTACTATGGTCCCGGTTGTGTATGAGAGTGTGTGGCAGCAGAGTGCCCATTACTATGGGTCCCCGGTGTATGGAGTGTGTGCGGCAGTCGGGAGTGACCCGTACTGGGGTCCGGTGTGTGAGAGTTTGTATGCAGCGGGTGGTCCCTTACTATGGGTCCGGTGTGTATGAGAGATGTGCTGGCAGCGGGAGTGTCCCCTATACTGGGTCCGCGTGTGTATGAGAGTGTGTGCGGAAGAGGGAGGCCCCTTACTATGGTCCGGTGTGTATTGAGAGTGTGTGGCAGCGGGGGAGAGTTGCCCAATACGTGTTTTTGTCACGGTTGTGTATGAGAGTGTGCTGGCAGCGGAAGTGGCCCCTTACTAAGTGGTCCAGGTGTTGTATGGTGTGTCTGGAGAGGGAGTGCCCTTACTATGGGTCCCGTTGTGGTATGAGAGTGTGTGGCAGCGGGGAAGTGGCCCCTATACATGGGTTCCCGGGTGAAGAGAGTGTGCTGGCAGAGAGATGCCCCTTACTATGGTCCCGGTGGTTATGAGGTGTGCTGGCCGGGGAGTGCCCTACTATGGGTCCCGTGTGTATAGAGTGTGCTGGCGCGGGGGTTGTGTGCGCTTAATAGGGGTCTGTGTGTATGAGAGTGTGCTGGCAGGCGGGGAGTGGCCCACTTACGATGGGATCCACGTGTGTAGAGAGGAGTGCTGGCAGCGGGAGGGCCCTTACTATGGGTCCCGATGTGTATGTAGGAGTGTGGCTTGGGGGGGGGAGCGAGTGCCCTTACTATGGGTCCCGTGTGTTATGAGAGAGTGTTGTGGCAGGGGAGTGCCCCTTACTATGGGGTCCCGATGTGTATGAGAGTGTGCTGGCACGAGGAGTTCCTTACTATGGGTCTCCAGGTGTATGAGAGTGTGCTGGCAGGGGAGGGGTGCCCCTTACTATGGGTCGGTGTGTATGTAGAGTGGCTGGCAGCGGGGTGCCCCTACTATGGGTCCGGTGTGTAATGAGAGGTGGTGCTTGCAGCGGGAGTGCCCCTTAATGGGTCCGGTGTGTATGAGAGCTGCTGCTGGCAGCGGGGGAGTGAAGTGCCCTTATATGGGGGTAGGTGTGTGTATGAGATGTGTGTGGCAGCGGGAGTGCCCCTTATATGGGTCCCGGTGGTGTATGAGAGTGGCTATGCGGGGGAGTGCCCTTACTATGGGTCCGGTGTGAAGAGAGTGTTGATGACAGCGGGGACGTTGCACATTACTATGGGGCGTACCAGGGGTTGTGTATGAGAGGTGATGCTGAATGGGCTGGGGAAGTGCCCACGTAATATGGGTCCCGGTGTGTATGAGAGTGTGCTGCAGCGGTGGGAGGTGCCCCCCTTAATTTGGGTCCCGGTGGTATGAAGAGTGTTGCAGGGAGGGGGAGTGCCCCTAATATGGGTGTTTGGTGTGTATGAGGAGGTCCTACTGGCATGGTTTACAGTGCGGCTTGACTTACTTGGGTCTCCCAGTGTGTTATGAGGATGTGTCAGTGGGCAGTGGTGTGAGTGCCCCTTTACTAGGGGTCCGGTGTGTATGAGAGGGTGCTGGCAGCGGAGTGCCCCTTACTATGGGTCCTGGGGTATGAGAGTGTGCTGGCAGGGGGTGCCCCTATATGGGTACCGGTGTTGTAGAGAGTGTTCTGGCCAGCGGGGGTGCCCTTACTATGGGTCCTGGTGTATGGAGGAAGTTGCTGGCAGCGATCTATGCCGTATTAGTATACGTATGATGAGTGTGGGCAGCGGGAGTGCCCTACTATGGGTCCCTGTGGTATGAGAGTGTGCTGGCAGGGGAGTGCCCCTTACTATGGGTCCCGGGGGTGTATGAATATATGAAGTGTGCGCAGCGGGGAGTGACCCTTACTATGGGTTCCCGGTGTGTATGAAGTGTGCTCAAGCGGGGGTGCACCTTACTATGGGTTCGGTGTGATGAGAGTGTTCTGGGCACGGGGAGTGCCCCTTACTAGGGTTAACGAGATGTGTATGAGAGTGTGATGGAGCAGCGGGGTGTATGCCACACCTACTATGGTCCGGGGTGTATGAGAGTGTTCTGGCAGGGGAGTGCAATTTAATAGGGTCCGGTGGTGTGTTATGAGAGTGTGCTGGCAGCGGACGTGCCTTACTATGGGGCGGTGTGTATGAGAGTGTTCGGCAGCTGGAGTGCCCCTTACTATGGGCGCGTGTGTATGAGGATTGGCAGAGCGAGCGGGCCCTTACATGGGGTCCGGTTGTTTATGAGAGTGTTCTGGGCGCGTGAGTGCCCCTTACTATGGGTCCGCGTTGGTATGAGAGTGTCTGGCAGCGGGGTGTGCCCCTTACTATGGGTCCCGTGTGTAGAGAGTGTTCTGGCACGGAGTGCACTTACTATGGTCCCGTGGGATAGAAGGGTTTGGCAGCGGAGTGCCCTTACTATGGGTCCCGGGTGTCTAGAGAGTGTTCTGGAGCGGGGAGTGCCCCTACTATGGGTCCCGGTGTGTATGAGGTGTTTCTGGACAGGGGAGTTGCCCCTTACTATGGGTCGGTGGTGTATGAGGAGTGTTCTGGGCAGCGGGAGTGCCCCCTTATGGGTTCCGGTGTGTATGAGAGTGTTGCTGGCCAGTGGAGTGCCCCTTACTAGGGTACCCGGTTGTTTATGAGATGTTCTGGCAGCGGGAGTGCCCCTATATGGGTCCCGGTGGTATGAGAGGGTTCGGCAGCGGAGTGCCTTACTATGGGTCCACGGTGTGTATGCATGAGAGGTGTTCTGGAGCGGAGTGCCCTATATATGGGTCCCGGTGTGTATAGAGATTTTCTGGCAGCGGGAGTGCCCACTTACTAGCGGTCCCCGGTGTATGAGAGTGTCTGGCAGCGGGAGTGCCCTTACTATGGGTCCCGTGTGTATGAGAGTTTGGCAGCGGGAGTGCCACTTACTATGTACCCCGATTCACGGTTAGGTATGCATTTGAGAGTTGTTCTGGCAGCGGGAGTGAAGGCCCAAATACAGGGTCCGGTATGGTATGAGAGTGTTTGGCAAGGGGGTTGCCCTTACTATGGTCCCGGTGTGGTATGAGAGTGTGATGGCAGCGGGAGTGCCCCTTACTATGGGTCCGGTGGTTGATGGAGGTGCTGCAGCGGAGTGCCCCTTACATGGGTCCTGGTGTGTATGAAGAGTGTGCTGGAGCGGGATGCACCCTACTATGGGTCCCGGTGTATGAGAGAGGGAGCGGCAGTTGCCCTACTATGGGTCCCGGTGTGTATGAGAGTGTTCTGCAGCGGAGTGCCCCCTTACTAGGGTCCGTGTGTATGAGGTGTGCTGGGCAGCGGGGTGCCCCTTAATGGGTACTGGAGTAACATGTGAACACCTGTGTGATACCGTAATATGTGCAAAAAAATGTGGAGGATTAAAACATAGTATACAACACGTTGGGATGACGTGGCTGACGGAATCTAGGGCAGGTATAAAATGCTGAAAGCACTCAGCACTATAACGCCTAATGCATAGTGTAAGAAATGATATATGCAATGATGATCTATGAATCCTGTCAGGAAGCGACACCTTAAAACCAACAAAAATACATACGCAGACAATGTCAAATAGAGAAAACTGGTAATAAATTGAATACATGCTGTGTCACACTCTCAGCAAACATTGCTACAGGTGGCTCTTGACTAAAAGGGACCTGAGGTGTATCTGACCACTGTAATGCCCCAGCATGACATAAAAAGTGAAATCGTGCATCAAAGCATAATAATTTGCACAAAAAAAAAAGCAGTTAAAATGACTGTGAAGCACTCAGCCATGGAACGCATAATGCGTATGTAAGAAAATGTAATGCATGATGAATATGTATCCTTTCATCACACGTGTGTATATATGTTTTAATCCCTCACATTTTTTTGCAAATTTACGGTGAGCACATCAGGTGTTTCACATGTTTCGTTAACTTGCAGTTACAATGTGTATTTTGCACGTCCCTGAAATAGTTAATCTATCCAGGTATCAGCTCCAGAATCAGTTTAGGCCCATGCGCACTCTCTCCGGGTTATCCAAGATATCGCGGGTCTGGCAGACGCTTATGTAGTCGTTCTCAGCAGTAACATATGCATTCCTGAGCCTTTTTGCGCAGCTAAACACATATCAGGTAAACAATATAGAGGTATATATATCAAAATGA
The DNA here is from genome assembly GCA_036426205.1 of Ascaphus truei. Classification (NCBI taxonomy): domain Eukaryota; kingdom Metazoa; phylum Chordata; class Amphibia; order Anura; family Ascaphidae; genus Ascaphus; species Ascaphus truei. The sequence goes on from WSYH01000740.1 coordinate 49,774, forward strand.
CCGCTCTTTACCTGCTGATACTGTGGGATGCATGTCACATAGGCAGGTGGGCTAATAACTGTGATTGGTGTTTGTGATGACACTGGGGTTTGGGTTATATATATTATATGTATTGGCACTGCATTCAATTGCACCACCTTGAGAAGGTCCCACTGGGGGACCGAAACGTCGGTTTTTTGTGTCTTCATCAAAAATAGAACATTTTTGATTAATTCATGCGTGTGTCCCTTGATGTCGTGTGCAAACGGATAGTATGGTCATAAACTATATCTATATATAGTATAGTATATAATTAGATAGTCAGGCTTAATGTTTGAAGAGAACATTTGACCACTGTGTGTGTTTGTGAGGGGGGGGGTTGAGATATATTAACAATTGAATGAACAGTGAAAAGGTCACGAAACTTCACAGAGTACATTTGGGGTGCACATCACATATAATTTATTTTTATAAAGATATAGTGAAAAACCAAAGGTGGAAAAATACAAGTAATGTGTATGAGAGTGTGCTGGCAGCGGGAGTGCCCCTTACTATGGGTACCGATGTGTATGAGAGTGTGCTGGCAGCGGAGTGCCCCTTACTATGGGTCCCGGTGTGTATGAGAGTGCGCTGGCAGCGGGAGAGCCCCTTACTATGGGTCCCGGTGTGTATGAGAGTGTGCTGGCAGCGGGAGTGCCCCTTACTAGGGGTCCCGGTGTGTGAGAGTGTGCTGGCAGCGGGAGTGCCCCTTACTATGGGTCCCGGTGTGTATGAGAGTGTGCTGGCAGCAAGCGGTGCCCCTTACTATGGGTCCCGGTGTGTATGAGAGTGTGCTGGCAGCGGGAGTGCCCCTTACTATGGGTAGCACATTATATGTATCTGTACACGGCAGCACGTGCACATTATATGTACCAATGAACTTTCTGTAAGGCCTTTAGACAAGGTTACATTTTTATCGCGGGAGATTTCGCCCTCAATGACAAGATTGACAAGTTTGGCTCCGATATACAGGGTTCCTCCTATAAAGTCCTCCTGAAGCTCCTACAATAATTTGCTCTCACTGACATGTGTAGAGTCTTCCACCCCCAAGAGCGGGATTATACTTTTTTTCTCAATGTCCAAAAAATTACTCCAGGATTGACTATACTGTGTACTGGTGAGCGACCTGACTGGCCGCTATAATAAATCTGTGTAAATAATAGCCAACTCTTGGTCAGACCATAGCACTACTGTATGTGCCTAAAAATGCAACCCCATGGTTGCACAAGAAAGAGGGGAAACTGGTGACTTAATGATTCCCTTCTGATATCGCAACAAACACTAGACATATTTTTTGTGAAATGTTATCCCGGACCTGAGCAATCTAACGATATGGGAAGTACATAAGACCACAGTCAGGGGCAAATTAATCTCCATAGCAGCCTGGAAAAGAAAGCAGGAGAGAAAAGAGATAGATACCTTATCAATTGAACTAGGAAAGGCAGTCGCTAAACACCAACTTAATGCCCCAAGGTTTTAGAATTTAAGATTAACTCACTTATGACGAATGTAACAGGGTGTGTAACATTATGCCTTTCTTTCCCCCTGTTATCCCTGTTATGTAAGTCCTGTTAGCTGCAGGCAGTAACAGGTTAAATCTATGGGCTCTTGATCCTCTTTATGCCCCGCTTATGAGTGATGGAAGTAAGGTGGTGACTCATGGCCTGTGTAAGCTTATCAGGGATAGGTATAGACCATGAGCCCGCCCCCTCTTGATCGTCCTAGGAGAGTGTGACCAAGTTAGTTGAGTCCCGCTTGAGCTCTTGAAGAGAGAGGAAGCAGAGAGCTGTGAGTCTCTCCTATGGCAGGATGAGCGTGCTCACCCCCAGCCTTTGATTGGGGGAACATCAGATTCAGCCACAGAGGCCTGTAAGATCAGGGCCTTCACCATCCAGAGGTCTCGGACCTCTAAGACTCTGCATCACTGTATGGAGATCTGCAGTGGATGCCTGCCTTGCTGAATAAAGACCCTTGTTATGACACTCCTGTCTGAGTATCAGTCCTTGGGCTGAGGGAGAAGTATGCTGTAGTGGGGGCTGACTTCTGGACACCCTGGAACCCACTACAGCTGGAGACGCTGAACACCAAAAGAACGAACCTAAGCCTGCCCTGATCTCCACTACATCACAGCTCAGCTCTCCTGACCCAAACAGGTATTGCACCATACTCTAGGTAGCATAGTCTGTGTATCTCCCACTGGGGGGAGGGGGAACAGTTCTACACGGACAAGGCAGAAAAGGCCATAAGATGGTCCCAATAAAGGTTTTACCAACAGGGCACTATGCGAGAGAGGCTATTGGCCACTACATTGCAACAAACCGAGATGTATTCCCAGTTAGGCGTACAGTATAAAAAGGCAAGCGAGGGTCCATGATACATGACCCGTCCAAGATATGCAAGGAATTTAGGGCCTTCTATGCAATTTGCAGAAGAGATCAACCAACCAAACCCAGAATAGGCAAAACCGCTTTTCTGGGTTCCTGTAACCTCCCCAGAATTATACCTGTAGTCGGGGCTGACCAAGATAAACCAGTATCCACTGAAGAAATAGCATTGTCCATAAAATCGTTGAAGAATGGTAAAACCCAGGCCCCAACAGATTCATGAAGATGTTTTCTAAAAAATGTGGTGCGCTGCTTGCATCACAATGGTCTGGCTTTGTAATGAGTTTTTCTCAGGTTCTGCCCCTTCAGACCTCATGGCCCAGGCAAATATTGTAGTGGTCCCCAAAGAGGGTAGGGATGCCCTGGATTGTGGTAGCTACTGCCCCATCTCTTTACTAAGTACAGATATTAAGATATATGCCATGGTGCTTGCAACTAAACTTAATCCAATCTTACCCACAATTATTCCTCCAGACCAGGAAGTCTTTATCATAAACATACAAGCGGGGACAACACTGAAGGCTGCTGGTATCATACAATTTGCACAACTACGTCTGCCCCTAACCGTGCCAGCCATAGGAAATGAATACGTGGAAATTACATTTGAGTTTAAAATAAAAGAAACATTTTCTATGATTTTTTGGTGGTGAGTAAAGATAATAATACAGCTGAACGCTGCTTCTTATCACAAGTACAGGGACGCGCACAGAGCCAGCTGATTAGTTAGCCTAATTTTACATTTGGAAGGCTTAATTAGAACTTATCATACAAAGGTTTAGCCTTTTTTTGCCAGCAGAAATAATTTGCATCCACTCTGCGATGAATACTGCACAGGAGGAATAAACGTACGGAGCTATGAGTGATCGTGTGTAATCGTACTGAGTTTCTCTTATGTAAAAACAAGATAACAATAGTCACATAAATAAAGCAAAACCAATGACCAATTACTGTACCACGTGTCTGTTATCACAAACTGTTATTATCAGTGCCAAATTGTGGAAGGATGTCATGTTAAACTATAGAGGGTATCAATACTGCCACCAATAACAGATAGCAGCAACACATTTCCTGTAATGACACCACCTGCAACTGTGATAAGAAGAGGTCACCAGGGAAGGGCCTGGTGTCTACGGGGGTCCGCTGGCTGGGGGGGGGGGGGAGGGGGCGTCTTTTCCAAGTCACATTTCTACCTTCAGTGTTTTTTAATTCAGAAATAATTTACTTAAAGCTGCAGTTCAGTCAATATCCTGCATGTGTGGTTTTTTAATAAATCAGTTCTGTAGTAAGAAAAAATACTTTTAGCATTTTCTGTTTTAAAAAAAACAACTTTGAAAGACCAATTTTCTTGTATTCTATTTTAACAACTGTAACGCTTGTTCGTCTCTGGTCTGACCCACCCAATCTCACATTGGCCCCTGTGGTCTATCCAGCCCCGTTACATGTCTGTGTATGGTGGTGCACCTGTAGGCAACAGGACTCCTGAGTCTCCCGCATGATGGTATTCGGGGATGTCAACCCAGACAGGTATCTGAGGTAGTGTGTGCGAGTCCTACTTACATCACGTGCAGCGCCTCCACCTCATCAGGATCTATGCGTATGCAGGTAGATGGTCCTGATGAGGAACTCCTTCTGGGTGGTGAGGGCCCCTGGAGAGTAATTGCAGACTCACACCATGGGGTTCTCGTTGAACAAGCCATATTTATTGTGCGTGGGGATAAGGGCCAGCTGCCCCTCACAGTCCTTGTCTCAGCCGCACATTGTTCCGTGATTCCCTTTAAAAGGTACGCCCTCCCAATGGAGTGGGATTCCCTCTCCCCGCAGGGAGATCACCCCTGTGCCAGGTCCCTGGACACAGTTGGCCTTCTCTGGCTGTAGATAGATTGATGCCACTAGTTACTGCACTAGTGGGCACCTTTAACTGGCTGCTTCACCTTGTAACATCAACCCGCAGCAACAACCCGCACTAACTTTAGGCAGTGCAGTGCCTTATATACCTCAGGAAGCAGGCACGTCTCTGATGTCACTAACTAGGGACTCAGAGCATGTAGCCACTCCCATCCATACATAGGGCACCTCACCAGGGTGTGAGGACAAACCTCCATGATTACTGCTGGCATTCCTGTAACTTACCAGGTTTTACTGCCAGCAGGAGAGATGACTGTAGACATTGTTATGCATGGCTACATAAGCATGCTTGTTCCTAAGCAACGATTTACATTCCCCATATTTAAAGATGTCGCCAAACTTTATATATCTATATATATCCCCTCAAACACTTGAAAAAATACGTAGAGAGACCCCTGTGCTAAAAAGGAGCACACCTGAGATTCCTGCTAATAGTATATGCAAAAGTATATTTTAATAACATATAGAGATATATAATATATATATATATACTATAATTATATATGTCTAACTGTATAATGTTCTGTCATCATGTTCTGTCCTCTGTCTCTGTTCCTGTCCTGTCATCTGTACTCGTGTCATCATGTCTCCTCTCTCTCTCGCTCTCTCTCTCTCATCCATCTCCTATCTCTCTCTCTCTCTCTCTCTCTCTCCTCCTCCTCGCTCTCTCTCTCTCTCTCTTCCTCTCATCCATTTCTCTGTAGCACCTGGTAAGAAATGGGGCTATAGTTCTATCCTCCTCCTGGAATAATCCCTGGTAAGGGCAGGTTGCCAGGAGTTATCATGGGTTTCCCCCACTTCAAGCACTTGCACTGAGTGGTGGAGGTAGGTCACCTGACCCTGTGTCCAATCAAGAGACACAGGGGCGGTGCCTGCTGAGATCATAAAGAGCAGTGCATTTCCTATTTGGTCTGTGAGCTGTCAGTCTGACAGTTTAGTGATAGTGTGTTAGTGAGGAGAGGAGTGATCAGCTCATGAGTAGAGCTGATATAGCTACAGTTAGTGAGGTGGACCAAATACCTCTCACCCTGCTCAGGGGGTGAGAGAAGAGCTAGCCCCACTCTGGATGCCCTTTGGTCCAGAGTGGCAACAGGGACCATCACAAGGGAGAACAGTTAGTGGACTGTGCATCAACTGTACCTGTCGGCTGCTGCTGCTGCTGCTGCTGCTGCTGCTGCCCAACAGAATAAAGAGTCTGCTGGTTTTAAAGATAACCTTGTGTGAGACTGGAATCTATCATCCCTGGGAGGGGTATTTCTGTGGTAGGGATTCCACCCCACATCCCTGGGGCTTACTACAGATGGAGGTGCTGCACCATTGAACAAGAACGAAGGCATTCACCCCAGTAACCTGTTCCTGTTGTCCCCCATGTCATCGCGGGAGACTCAGGCCCTCCTGTTGCCAGCAGGTATGCACCACACAGAGACATATAGCCAGACTCCAGAACACCTTAGGGGGCCCGATCTGCGATTGGGTGGGGGAGTATGGGATATATATATATATCCTCCTGTACTACGCAGGTAACAAGCTCCACACCGAGCAGGGCCTGCAGTGGCCTCATCTCCATGGTAGCCATTGGGCCCTGCGCGAGCGCGTGTCAGCTCGGCTTCCGCCCTATGCTGGCCCTGAGATGTGTGTGGGAGGTGGGGGCTGCGTGTGGGGGAGCGCGCGCGTGCTCAGGTGACTGCACATCTGATCCTCATCAACTAGATCAGAGGGAGGATCCCAGATATGGTTCAGGATTGGTAAGCCAATTATTTCTTAACCTTTAAATATGCTAATGATGATGGGATGTGTATGAATTGATAAAGTGCTCTGTGAAGCACGAAACATGTTGGTGGGGTAATGCCTTGCCCCTTTTTTCCTTGACTATTAAATATTTTTTTATGGATTACGCGCTTTCCTCCTAAATTCTTTCTGGATGGTTCCGGTTGTGCTCTGCCATTTTTCTCTCCCTTTGTTATCTATCTCCAAGGACAAAGGCACACCTGGAAGGTCTGGTGGGATCAACATGGACGCTGCAGCAGATTCGTGAGTTTTTGCTTGCTACATGGTTACACATTCATTCAAGGGGATTTGGGTACTGTTTATTAGGGTGATCTTCAGCCTTTGGGTTCCTGGACAATTTGAGTGCCATCGACATTGGTTTACAAACTAGGATACCACACCCTCCCTTCAAGCAAGAACATATCCCAGACCTCATATAGGATTCATCATTATCACATCTCATTATCTCCACAGCTGTATTCAGTTCTTAGCAACATGAATCTTACTTTTGTTATGCATTTGGGATGCAAGAATAAAAAGTAGATTTACAAATTAAATGGGGATTCATTGGGGGAATCCTTGATGGAGAAGGATTTAGGAGTGCTTGTAGACAGCAGGCTTATCAATAGTGCCCAAAATCATGCAGTAGCTGCAAAGGCAAACAAGATCATATCTTGCATTAAACCGGGAATGGATGGAAGGGAAGTAAACATAACTATGCCCCTTTGCAAAGCATTAGTAAGACCACACCTTGAATATGGAGTACAATTTTGGGCACCAATCCTAAGAAAAGACATTATGGAACTAGAGAGAGTGCAGAGAAGAGCCACCAAATTAATAAAGGGGATGGACATTCTAACTTATGAGGAGAGGGTAGCTAAATTAGATATATTTACATTAGAAAAGAGGCGTCTAAGAGGGGATATGATAACTATATACAAATATATTCAGGGATAATGCAAGGAGCTTTCAAAAGAACTATTCATCCCACGGGCAGTACAAAGGACTCGGGCCATCCCTTAAGGTTGGAGGAAAGGCGATTTCACCAGTAACAAATGAATTAATTAATTTATTTATTTATAAAATATTTTACCAGGAAGTAATACAGTGAGAGTTACCTCTCGTTTTCAAGTAGGTCCTGGTCACAGAGTTAAGACAAATAATACATGTTTATAAATACAGTTACATAATGAGCAGGGTATACATTATATACAAGACATTGCATGCACAGTTATTAAAGATAATTTGTATTATGGGCGTATGAAACAGTTACAGACCACATTAAAATGTGTGACAGCCTTAGATTTGAAAGAACTTAGACTGGTGGTGGATGTAAGAGTCTCCGGTAGGTTGTTCCAGTTTTGGGGTGCACGGTAAGAGAAGGAGGAACGTCCGGATACATTGTTGAGCCTTGGGACCATGAACAGTCTTTTGGAGTCTGATCTCAGGTGAAAGGTGCTGCATGTGGTAGGGGTGAGGAGCTTGTTCAGGTAGCTGGGTAGCTTGCCCATAAAGAATTTGAAGGCAAGATAGGAAAGGTGAACTTTGCGCCTAGACTCGAGTGATGACCAATGTAGTTCTTTGAGCAATTCGCAGTGATGCTTGTTATAGTTGCATTGGAGAACAAAACGACAAATTAAGTTGTAGAGGGTGTCAAGTTTGCTAAGGTGGGTTTGAGGTGCCGAGCCATATACTATGTCTCCATAGTCAATAATTGGCATTAGCATCTGCTGTGCGATACGTTTTCTGACCAGGAGACTTAGGGAGGATTTGTTCCTGTAAAGTACCCCTAGTTTGGTATAGGTCTTAGTTGTCAGGGTATTCATGTGCATCCCGAATGTTAAGTGGGAATCAAACCATATGCCCAGGTATTTAAAACTAGTAACAGGAGTTAGGGTGGTGTTAGTGTTGGTTGTAATCTGGAGCTCAGTCGCTGGAAGCTTTAAAAATTTAGTCTTGGTCCCAAACACCATTGTTACAGTCTTGTCAGTGTTTAAAAACAGTTTGTTTTGGGAAATCTAGTTTTCAAGTCTGAAAAAGTCAGACTGAAGTATGTGTTGAAGGTCAGAGAGGCTATGGCTGTGTGCATATAGGATTGTGTCATCTGCATACATGTGTATTGAGGCTTCCTGACAAGCTGTGGGAAGATCATTGATGAACACTGAGAAGAGTAGGGGCCCCAGAACAGAGCCTTGCGGGACGCCACAGGTAATAGGCAGGGGGTTTAGAGTTAGAGCCAGAGATGGACACATGTTGGGATCTACCTGATAGGTAGGACTGAAATCAGTTTAAAGCATGCTTCCCTATTCCAGAGCTCTGGAGTTTGTTGAGCAGGATAGCATGATCAACTGTGTCAAAAGCCTTTGCAAAATCTAGGAATACTGCACCAGTGAGTTGACCCCGTTCCATTCCACACTGGATTTCATTGCAAACTTTTAGTAGGGTAGTTACGGTGGAGTGTTTGGGGCGAAAGCCAGATTGGAATTGGCTAGGGAAATTTGTCTTGTTATAGTAATCGCTTATTCGGGAGTGGACACATTTTTCCATGACTTTGGATAGGATTGGGAGAAGGGAGATTGGTCTGTACTGCACCGACACACTTTATTCGAGCAAATACCCAGTATGTACCTGGCAGATACCTGGAATGCGCCGCTCCTCACCTCTGACAAGCCCCATTGCGTTTGCCTTCCCAGCCTGGGTTCATGCCTGGCTGACGGGCGGCTGATCTGTTAAATGATAATGATTAGGATTTAATAGGCTGCAATGCTTCGCGTGTCTACCAGATGGCATAAATTCATGAATTTTAATGCAGTATATATATATATACTGTGCAGTATTGCAGCCAGCGGGAATAAAATGCTTCAATCCCTGCTTGGAAAATACCTCAATGCACTCGGGCAGAAAACAGTCACAAACCTCAATACACCCGGGTATACCCGAATTCGTGGGACTAGCCGAGCTCGAATAAAGTGTGTCGCCAGTGTAGTTTGAGACAGTGTTTTTGTCCCCACTTGGGACAACTCTGGCAGCTTTCCAGGTCTTAGGGATATGGCCAGCAGACAGGATAGAGTTGACTATGGAAGCAATTGGTTTGGCAATTGCTGGGGCACCAAGTCTTAGGAACCTAGATTGTAGAAAGTCAGGTCCACATTGGCTGCTTAGTTTTAATTTGAGAAGCGCTTGTGTAATCTCCTCTTCGGAGACTGGGCCAAATTGAAAATTGTGGGCAATGTTGGGAAGGGGTGGGGTTATAGGGGTACTCCCAGGATGAGATTCAGGTTTGTGGTTTGGGTTGCGTTTTGCTAATAAGTTAGTAGCACACCCCACAAAGTAATCATTGAATACATTTGCAATGTCGGTGGAGTTTGTCAGAGTAATATCGCCCTTAGTGATATTACTTGGCTGTTGGTGGTTAGAAGGCTGGAATTTGTTGTTGATAACCTTCCAGAAGTTAGCTGGGTTTGATGTGTTCTGGAGGAGATTGTCAGAGTAATATTGTGCTTTTGCGTGCCTTGTTTGCCTTGTGCACACGTTCCGCAGGCATCTGTAGTGATTGAGATCCTTGGTAGTGACAGTTATTTTGTGGCTTTTCCACAAAGCATCCCTGAACTGGTAGAGTGCTATAAGGTCAGGTGTAACCCATGGAAGGTGGGCACCTCATACCCTTATTCTGCGTAGTGAAGCATGGGTATCACAGAGTTTTAAGAACTCGGATTGGAAATAGTCGAGCGCAGAATCAGGGTCAGGAATTAAATCGATTCTGTGCCAAGGGCAGTTGGTAAGGTCAGCCAGAAACTGTTGTGGGTTAAAGTTTCTAAATGTTCTAGTGAGGAGAACTTTAGGGCTTGATTGGGGCGGTTTAATTTTCCTTACACAGTACAGTATTGCATGGTCACTGAAAATGTCAGGAAGGATGCCAGAGGATTGGATTCTGCTGGGATTTGAGGAGAGAATCCAGTCAAGCAATGAATGGTTGTGCGATTTCAGGTTTGTTCGTGTCGGTTGGGAAATGAGTTGCGATAAGTTAAGCGACTTGATTTGTGTGTGGATTTTGTGGTTTTTAGGGTCAAGCCAATTGAAGTTGAAATCCCCAAGATCTAGCAGCTCACTCTTCTCATTCTGAGAGGAAATGGAGCCAAGAAACTGGGTGATATCAGTCGGGAATTGAAGAGGGGCTTTAGGGGGGCGGTAGATGCCAGCAATCAGGACGGGCTTAGAGAAGGGGAGGCAGATTCTGCCAACAAGGATTTCAAAAGAGGTTGGTCTTGGGGGGCAGTTTACCAGTGTAAATTGTAAGGTGTCTGCAATATAAAATAACACCCCTCCTCCTCTCTTTGACCTATCTCTCCTAAAAATCGAGTATCCCTGAATGGTAATATGTGCATCAGGGGTTTTAGGGGTTAGCCATGTTTCTGTAAGAACGATGGCTTTTGGTTTATGCATAAGGCACCATGCCCTTAGTTCATCCAGTTTGGGCAGCAGACTCCGGATATTTATATAGGCGACAGATAGCCCTTTTTGGAATTTGAAGGGGGTATTCTCAGGGGTATGGGACAGAGTTGAAGTGGGAGGGCCTGGGTTAGGTTCAATATCACCTGCTAAAGAGAGTAATAGTATGAGGAGAAATTTGAGCAGTTGTTTGCAAGTTGTAACTTTATGATATTTGCCAATTGAGTGGGCGGTGGTTGGAGTGCTGGTTTTTAGGGTTCTCCACCAACATTCAGTAGATAGTGCAAGGCTTTTGAGTAATCCAGGGTGTATGGTGATGTTGGGCGTGGGCCAGGAGGGGGGAGTGTGTAGTGGATAGAGAGAGTAACATTTCAATGTGGCCATGAGAAAGAACAAAGTGGAGGTAAAAAGCAGGTTCATTATGCCAGAGGTAGGTAATGCTGCATGGAGCTGTTTTGATCCAAAGGAAAGGGTTCTTTACAGTAAGGGCAGTTAAAATGTGGAATTCATTACCCATGGATTCTGTGATGGCAGATACAATAGATTTGTTCAAAAAAAGGTTGGACATCTTTTTAGGATGGAAAGTTATACAGGGATATACCAAATAAGTATACATGGGAAGGATGTTGATCCAGGGATTAATCCGATTGCCAATTCTTGGAGTCAGGAAGGAATTTATTTTCCCCTTCTGAGATATCATTGGATATCTGGGGGTTTTTGTTTGCCTCCCTCTGGATCAATAAGTATAGATATAGGATAAAGTTTCTGTTGTCTAAATTTAGCATAGGTTGAACTTGATGGACGTATGTCTTTTTTCAACCTCATATACTATGTAACTGTATAACTCTGTAACTTTACAATCTATTAAAAAAAGATAGCTTTGGTAGATACCTGACAGTAGTGGGCACGCTAAACTCCTCTCAAATCACAATAGTTAATGTAAAAGCTCCTATCGCAGTTTTTCCAGACTCTAATTTAAAACAATTGAGGCTGTCCAACAGGGCATACTAATCCTTGGAGTCGATTTTAACGCTGTTTTTGATCCGTCTATGGACAAAACATCACCCAAATCTCCTGCAGTCTTCAGGGGCACTGTACTGCATCTAAGAGAAATAACCAAACGTCTCGGTCTGGGTGACTCCTAGTTACTGCTTAATCCGCTAACAAAAGATTTCTCCTTTAATTCCCATCCCCATGACAGCTACTCTAGAATCGATTATATTGTCACCATTTATGTAGAAATATCACTAGAGCAGATATTGTGCCCTCAGCGTGGTCTGATCACTCAACAATCATTTCCTCATTGGAGCATTTCAATAAGGGAAAAAATTCAGCCGATGGATGTTAAACGAATATTTATTATTAAATGACGATACAGTAGCTGAAGTCTCAGAGGAGTTGATGCGATATTTCAACATTAACTCCACTCCAGACGTCCCCCACTCCATTGTATGGGAAGCTCATAAAGCTGTAATCAGAGGGAAATTAATAGTCTTGTCCTCCAGGAAAAGAAAACAGGAAAATAATCAAATTGATACCCTAACTAACAAACTGGAGAAATTAGAGAAGCTTCATAAAAACACCCTAACAAAACAAATTTATAACCAAATTATACAAACAAGAGGTGACCAATTCTTAGCTGCTAGAGCAGAGAAGGCCATGCGCTGGACAAAACTATAATTCTATGATAAGAGTAATAAAGCAAACAAAATGTTGGCAAATAAACTAAAGGCAAAACAATGCCTATCTAGAACGCACAGTATTCGCACACAAATGGGTGGCATAACTTATGATCCTGAACATATCTGCTCCGAGTTCAGAGATTTTTATGCAGCTCTGTACAACTTGCCCAAGTGACGAAGGGGGACCTCAGAACCTCAATTGTCAACAGACATTGACTTGTTCTTATCCAAATGCAATCTTGCAAAGCTTTCGGGTGAAGATATTTGACCGCTGGAATCCCTGATTACACAACTGGATATATCTGATGCGATTAAATTCCTTAAGGGGGGAAGGCCCCTGGTGCCGATGGATTTTCCAATCTATTATAAAACATTTGCAATGGTCCTTATCCACCAGCTCACCAAATTATTTAACCTCTTTCTAACTGGACAAGCCCCTCCTATAACAAAGATGCAGGCGTCCATAGCAATTATTCCCAAAGAAGATAAAGACCCCTTAAATTGCTCCAATTATAGACCATATCCCTACTAAATACAGATATTAAACTATACGCCCAAATTATTCCAAATAGACTTAATCCACTGTTGATTCATCAGGGCCAGATAGGATTTATAAAAGGGAGACAGGCTCTAGATAACACCAGACGTTTTATCAACCTTACTCATATAGCTCACCAATCCAAATCCCCGGCTTCCTATTATCACTAGACGCCAAAAAGGCTTTTGACAGCCTTAACTGGCAATTCATGTTCACTACCCTACAAAAAACGGGATTTAGCGAAAAATGTATAGATAGTATCAAAATTCTATATAGCTCCCCTTCGGCCACAGTCAAAACCAATGCAGTCAACTCCTCCTTATTTCCCATAAATAATGGAACCCGCCAAGGATGTCCTCTGTCCCCTCTCTTGTTTGCAATATCCATTGAACCATTATCAGTCCTAATTAGAACCAAACATCTCAGGAATTCACATTAAAAACAATGAATATAAGATAGCTCTATTTGCCGACGATATAATACTGTCCCTCACAAAACCGTTAATTTCACTCCCTAACTTATTCCAAAATGTGGATTCCTTTGATAAGGTCTCTGGTTATAAAATTAATAATACGAAATCCGTAGCTCTAAACTTACATTTACCCAGCCACACAGTCAAACTCATCCAAACCAATTTTGATTTTAAATCGAATCCCCCCAAAATGTAATACCTTGGTATCCATCTCACCACAGATTACAATACACTGTATACATTTAACTATGCCCCTCTTTTTAAACAAATATACAAAGACCTGTCCAACTGGGACTCCTACCAGATATCATGGTTTGGTAAGATCACATCGATAAAGATGAACATCCTCCCTAAGATGCTACAGTATATTTATTTCATACATTACCGGTTAAAGTCCCGGACAACGAATTGCAACTACTTCAAAATAGAATCATTCGCTACATTTGGCAAAATAAAAAGCCATGGATTAATAGATCCATTCTATATCGCCTCAAGGCAGAGAGCAGATTGGCGCTTCTGGAGCTTAAGAGATATTACAAAGCAGCTCACCTAGGACAATTAATCAGTTGGCATGATAACCCAATTGAGAAATGAAGGGTAGAGATGGAGGATTTGCCACCCTGAGGAGCTCCAGCATATCCTCTGTCTGAAAAAGAACAGTAGTCCACAATCCATATATAGAAATCCAGTTTTAACTTTCTCATGTAATTCGTGGGACTCCCTTAAATCCAGAAACAATTTGACCACCCCCATTATCCTATGTTCTCAAAATCTTCTTTTTCACCAGGTTACAATAAGAACCAGCCAAATCTATGGACGCAGTGTGGAGTTACTAGGGTGAAAGATGTGATGGATTTACATACTATTAAGTCCTTCCCTACAATTCAATCAAAATGTAACATCCCAAATACCGAATTTTATAGATAGCTACAACATAGAGGGTTATGCACTAAGCAGTGATAAGTGCTTTTAAGTGAGATAAAAAAGCCATTATAGCGCGATACTGCGTTCTGTGAGATTCACAAAGCAGTGATAAGTGCTTTTAAGTAGCAATTATAGCAGGATACTTCACTGTTATCACTGCTTTGTGAATCTCACAACAGGCAGTATCAGGCTATAAAGGCATGTATCTCACTTAAAAGCACTCATCACTGCTTTGTGCATAGCACCCAGAAAACCCACTTTTCACTGCTTAGTGCATCACCCCCCTTATCCAATCTGAATACATGGAAAAAGTGCCACTAAAAATTACCCAATTTGAAACCAGGTGTAGTACCCAATCTTTAACCAAGGCAGTCACCTCTGCCCTCTACCATGCAATCCGTAACATCCCTAGTGACCCAAAAACAGACAACTATATGTTGGCGTGGGAGAGGTTGCAGCGTAGAAGGTTGCAGCCTTCCACATTTTAATGTTTCTACAATAAAGAAGATTTTTGCCAGACCTGCTGTCACCCCTTTTTGCTGTGCGTTGCATCAACAAACTATATGTTGGCGTGGGAGAGGGACCTTAACATAACTATAGATATGGAAACTTGGCAAGATATTTGGGAGGCAGCAGGTAAAACTCCACCTGTGTAGTGATTAAGGAAAATGTATATAAAATTCTATATTGTTGGTACTACACCCCGGAAACACTAAATTCCATCTATACAAGTGTCTCCCCTATGTGTTGGAGGGAGTGTGGCATCCTACATATCTGGTGGGAATGTCATAAAATTAAGCCCCTTTGGGACAAAGTTCTCCAATTGGCAGAAGAGGTGTCTGGTTTCCGTATTCCTAGAAACCCCCTCTTTGTGATTCTGGGGGCGCCAATTCCCAATTTAAGCAACCTGGAGTCTAAATGAATCAATCATTTCTTTAATGTGACAAGATGCTCCATTGCTCGCTTCTGGAAACATAAAACCCGCCCCCTTTCCAGTGTGTTTGTAATAAAATATAGGGTGTGGCGTACCTCAGGAGGTTGACGGCTTATCTCCACGACTCCTCTAATAGATTTATTGATACCTGGGAGCCCTGGTTTATATTAATAGTGGCGCTGTATGTCTCGTACTTGTCTTACAACCCGCGTCACCTCCTCCCCCCCCTTTTTCCTTCCCCAATAGTATATAACCCCAATTTCTCGTTCTGTAAAAGGTGTTATGTGATATATGTTAAATATATGTTAAATATCTCGTGACTCTGTCTTGAAAATGCTAAATAAAAAGTAACAAAAAAAAAAAAGGAACTAAATTATAACAGCATGGTGAGAGAAAATAAAATAATAAAATGTATTCAAAAATAAGTCAAATTAAATAAATAAAACAAAAAAGTAAAGTACACAAACACAATTAAAATCAAACAATGACTAAATATATACATAACAAACGTAACCCGCTCTCTCCCTCCCCCACCCCCTCTCTCCCTCACCCCCACCCTCTCTCCCTCACCCCCCCCCTCCCCTCTATCTCCCCACAACACTCTCTCCCCCCCACCCACCATTCTCTCTCTCAACCCACCTACCTCTTTCTCTCCATGCCCAGCCCCTTTCCCCCCACCCCTCTCGCTTTGCCCACTCCCCCTCCCTTCTCTCTCTGCCCCCACCCCTCTGTCACCCCCTGCCTCCCCCACTCCCCTCTTAGACCCCTCTCTCTCTTTCCCCCTTTCCCCCCACCCCTCTCTCTCTCTCTCACCTCACTCTTCTTCCGTTTTTTGCCCCCCACCCCCGAATAGCAGTTCATGCTGAAGTGGACAAGCAGCCTGCTCTGCTCCCAGCCGGTGCCACTGCCACCCCCCAAAATGTACCGCCGCCCAACAAGTACCGCCCATGTCAGCTACTGCTGTAGATCGCCTGGTGGTGGCACCGGCCCTGTACACGCTAAGGTAGCACAGAAGTAAATACAACAATCTCACACACACCCAGTATCAATAATCCACCCCAAACTGTCTGAATCTCTCTCCATCTCCTCTCGTCCTCCGGCTTCTGCACACACCAACACCCAAGGCTCGGGTTGTTTGCATTTTATATGCAGGCGATTCACAATCTGTATAGCGATTTCCCCTAAAAGTCTGGGAATTTGGGGGCTATATTAGCACTTTGATTAACCAGGAGACGAACTTGGAAATAAAAATGGGAAGAAAAAAAAAGATTGCTAATGCATTTCTGAAAGGTTTGCGCATCTCTTGTTAATGGTTAATCTGAGTTTTAGGGACACGTTTTCGAGTTGAAAGAGATCACATATTTATTCAGAATGTAATTACTAGAGACTTGTAAATCATTCACTGGAGATTGTTGATTAAATGATTAGGTCAGTGTCAGCATGAATATGTCAATAATCCCTCACACATAGACCTAGAGTCATCAATCTCTGTTAAAACTGAGTTAATATCGCACCTGGGGAGAAAATACCGGCTCATTTTACCACAATTTTATGACCTAAGTCATCAATATTTGGTTAATGTTTTCTAGGGTACGATGTTTTAATACTTTTCACGATAATTACTTGTTAATTGCTGCATCGTGATCACACAGGGGAGGGTAATATTATATTTCAACTATGGGCTTCTGTAATATAAATTATTACTTAACCCTATGGTAGAAATCACATTAACCCTTTGATGCCCGTGGCTACCAATGTATACCACAAGCTTCACAGGGGTTAATATTAAAATTAAACTACACGTCCTACCCCCTTGGCTACCTGAGTATCTAGTAAGACAGTTAAGGGGTTAACCCCTACCATCCTTGGGGAAACTAGCTCCAATACCCTCCTCACAACAAAAATATCCCCCCTTCCTTTTGAGTAATGGCCAATAGCCCTATTAGCCAAATGGTTAATAGGGTTATTGGCCATTACTCAAAAGGGGGTGGGGAGGTTATGTTTGTTGGAGGAGATAGAAGTAGGGGGAGGGGTTGTTGGAGGTAGTTCCCTGGGGAGGGTGGTTAGGCTCCCCAGCAGGTGTGGGATGGTAGGGGTTAACCTTAGCGGTAGTTAAAGAATAGTCACTTAGGTAGCCAGGAGGGGTACGGCGTTTCCTTTTTTTATTAATGTAATTTCTACTTTAGCGTTATATCATAATTTCAATATCCCAATGGTGGAAACATTACATTACCCTCTCACGTGAGAGCAACGCAGTAATTAACACATATTGGGGCCTATGCAGAGAGCAGCGAATTTTAAAAATGGCGAATTTCATAAAAAGGAGCTTTTTTGGAGAGTTTTAATCTCCATATGCAGAAAAGTGCGAATTCTGCTATGTTTAACATGGATGCGTCTGGCGAGTTTAAATTGGCGAGATGCGCGCTTCGGAAACATGTAAAAACAAATTCGCGCCTTTTTTTTTCCCTTTGCAATGGCCGCGAGCGCCAGTTTTTTTTGGCGAGGCAAAACGGAGACAATCGCGCCATTTTATTGGCGCGAACAGCCGCTAGATGCCGTTCGCGCCTCTCTGCATACGGATATATTTTAAACTGGCGAGATTGCGGTTCTCGCCAGCCGCGAGGCGAGTTTTACAAATAGAAATGAAAAATTGGCGCGATTTTCGGAAATCTCCATTTTCTGCTGTTTTCTGCGCGATTATCTCCAAAAAATGGCGAATTTCGAAAATTCGCTGCTCTCTGCATAGGCCCCATTATAGTTTGTGTTCATTACCGCATCGTGACTAGTGTTAAAATATCGCAACCCGAAAAATATTACAGCAATATTAATGACTTGCGGTTATACTCGCAGAACGTATCCCCCCGGTGTGATATTAACTCGGTTTTAACAGAGATTGATGACTATGCCATTGTGGAGTAACATGGAGATACTGCTGAAGCTTTCATTCTCAATATTTATTTCACATTCCAAAAGGTAACATACAGGAGTGGGATCTTTTATATCACCAGAGAGAGCGGATTTTAAACATAAAAGTTGTATTGTGTCTGGTGGACACACGTTCTCTCTGCGTTCTGTAATAAATCCTGGAGCTAGATACAACATTCCCACCTTGGCATATTTTCGAATGATCGTATGTAACATCCATTGAATGTATTTATTTATTCAGCTAATTGTGTGCATTAGTGAGAAGCTTTGCTCCCTGGGACTCCATTCTAGGTTATAAAATATTCTACCTCATTGGTTTTCCATTAAAATGACATGTAGAGGTAAAGTATCAGTCCCCCATCCACACGAGCCACATCATTAAGGTGTCATCACAACTGGGCTGACATAAATCCAGCATTAAACTTGTGCTAACTATACCATGTCTGCAATTCATTGCTACTAAAAAAATCTTTCCATTTCTTTATCCTGAAATAGGAAATAATTGATGACAGATTCCCTCCCATATATTTCTGGTTTACTAAACTCCCCGCATTCTGTGCCTCTTACCGAAGTTGTAATCCACGCTGGGAGCAGCAAAGTCCTACAAGATATAAACCGGACCTGTGTTGACTAACCTTCAGTGAACAGTGTAAGTATACCGTAGTTATTTGCTGCTTTAGTATTAGTATACCCTAATATTTCACAGCCTTGTTAGCAGTCTGCTCTTTCACTTCAGCAAATCTTTGGCTTTCTCACTTAAATTGATTTGTTCATGTACTATAAAGACTTCAGTGACTTAATTTAGAAAAATGTACAGCTGTCGTTTTTTAGCCAATTTAGAATATACCTTGCACTAATTTCTATATGTTATAAAATCATGGCAATATCCTTTGACTTTTATGTACTTTAAGGTGCATGAGAATAACTGCAATAATCTCTTCAGGGCTGGTGTATTTATTCTGCAGCATAAAGATAAATGTGTGGAAGTCACATTATTACAAAAGGAGGTAACAGCTCAAGCAGAAAGTCAACTATAGGGAGACTTGAAAACAGATGGAAATTTGTTGATACTGAATCAGCAACCCAATGAACCCAGTCTTCTGTCGCAGGAACTATCTGAACTGTGTAGCTTTGTGCTCACTGTATCTTCATATCTCCTTTATAACAGCAGTTTGGATGCACAGAAGGTGAAGTTCATTATACAGTACATTATTTTTTTCTATTCTATCACCCCTTATAATTCTCTTTTTGCAGACGTGCCCATTATGGAATATTCTGAAGCAGTTTAACACTTCTCCAAATGAAAAGGAGACCAAAATATTCCACAGAGATTTTTACCCTGGAGCACCGTCTACACCAAGACTGCTAAAGATACACCATCTCCACCAGGACTGCTAAAGATGCACCATCTCCACCAGGACTGCTAAAGATACACCATGCCCACTAGGTTCTAAGGATGCACCATCTCCACCAGGACTGCTAAAGATACACCATGTCCACCAGGTTCTAAGGATGCACCATCTCCACCAGGACTGCTAAAGATACACCATGTCCACCAGGTTCTAAGGATGCACCATGTCCACCAGGACTGCTAAAGATACACCATGTCCACCAGGACTACTAAGGATGCATCATGTCCACCACGACTGCTAAAGATGCACCATCTCCATCACGACTGCTAAATATGCTCTTGGACTGATCACCTATTTTTAAATAGTTACATAGAAGATGAGGTTGGAAAAATATATACAGTATGTCCATCAAGTTTAACCTATGCTAAATCTGGACGACAGATACTTTAAAGTATATTGATCCAGAGGAAGGAAAACAAAACCCCCAGTTAAATATCATCTAATAATATCTCATAAGGGGAAAAAATCCTTCCTGACTCCAAATATTGGCAATCAGATTACTCTCTGGATTAACATCCTTCCTATGTTTACTTATTAGTTATACAGTATCCCTGTATTCCTTTCCGTTCTAAAAAGAGGTCCAACATTTTTTTGAAGATACTGTATCTATTGTATCTGCCACCACAGTCTCCATGGGTAATTAATTCCACATTTTAACTGTCCTTACTGTAAAGAACCCTTTCCTTTGTTGCTGGTGAAATTTCCTTTCCTCCAACCTTAAGGGATGGCCCCGAGTCCTTAGTACTGCCCGTGGAATAGTTCTTTTATAGTTCTTT
The DNA here is from genome assembly GCA_036426205.1 of Ascaphus truei. NCBI lineage: Eukaryota > Metazoa > Chordata > Amphibia > Anura > Ascaphidae > Ascaphus > Ascaphus truei. The sequence continues at coordinate 69,960 of WSYH01000740.1, forward strand.
TGATAGCTCCTTGTATTTGCCACGAATATATTTGTATATAGTTATCATATCCCCTCTTAGACGCCACTTTATTTTTTAACTTGTATTTTTTTTATTGTTTTTCAAAACTGAAAGCAAAAGGGAAAACAAAAGAGAGGGGGAGGGGTGGGGAGCAGGTACAGAAAATAAGAAGGTGTGGGGGGAACGGGTGGCAGGGTGGCATCTATTGTGTGCTCCTCGCAGGAAGCGTAGATTCAAATACACTTGAAACATCCTTGATCAGAACTAAGTCAATTTACCCAATAATAATTTCCTTATTTCGTCGATCCTATTGGGTTTTTCCAAATGTATGTCTCTCACGGAACCCATGTTGTCAGGAAGGTGTGGTGCCGGTCATGGATCAGGCTTGTGAGTCTCTGCATTGTCATTATATAGTTTATCTTGTGTGAAACCTCGGTGATAGAGGGGGGGTCGTTCTGCTTCCAGTGTTTTGCTATTAGTGTTTTGGCTGCTGATAGGATCTGTGTTAACAAATAGTCTATTTTTCTCTCTAGGCCCTCGTTGGGTTTAGTAGGAGCACTGTTTCTATGTCCCAGGGTAGGTCCAGGCCTGTTACCCCTTCTATTAGCCGCCTGATTCTCCCCAAAAAAAGGATTATCTTAGGACAAGACCGCCATTAGTGTTTAAATGTGCCTATTTGGCCGCAGTTACGCCAACACACAGGGGAGGTTAGTGGGAAAAAAGTGTGGAGGCGCGCTGGGGTATAGTACCATCTGTGTAGGACTTTCAGATTTGTTTCCCTGATTGTTGAACACCGGGAAGCCCTAGCTATCCTTTTGTATATTTCTTCCCACTCCTCTTCTTCTAAGGGGTTCCCAATATCGTGTTCCCTGTCCGATATGTTTTTGCTTGTTTGGCCTTCATTTTGTTTCAATCGTGTCTGATAAAATTGGGCAATCGTCCCCCTGTTGTAGTGTCCCCTTTGGAACAGACTCTCAAAATTGGTGAGTGATCTGTTCCAGGTGTCTCCGGGCTGTATCGAGGTGACAAAGTGGGCCAACTGCATATATTGGAATATTTGTGCACTTGAAATATTGTATTCCTCTCTTATCCCCATAAATGATTTGATCTTGCCTCCTCTTTGCATGTCTCCTAGCTTGGATAGTCCTTTCTCGTCCCATTGTTTAAAGATGTTCGAGTTATGTGCTGGGGTGAATTAAGGGTTAGATCTCATTGGTGTTAGGGGCGATGGAATGGAGGAGATTAGCTTGTGTTTGCAATTTTTATCCCAGATATTCAAGGAGTGTAGTAAGACTGGATGATTTCTATAGCTTGGCTGCCTGTTTGCCTTATTTACCCATAGGAGAGATGCGAGTTCCTCATACCCAGCTTCTGACCTCTCTATGTCCACCCATGGTGTTTTTCCAGGGGCTGCGGACCAATAAATTAGTGGGCTACGTCTGGCTGCTTCGTAGTATTTAGCTATGTATGGTTGACCCAGACCTCCCCGGGTCAGGGGAAGGACCATCAATTTTTTCTTGATTCTGGGTTTTCTCCCATTCCAGATTAATTTAGTTATCGCTTTTTCCAGGTCTCTTATTACATAGATTGGGACGGTTACTGGAAGCACTTGGAATAGGTAGAGTATTCTGGGTAGCAAGTTCATTTTTACTGATATAATCTTGCCCGACCAGGATATCTGATACCTTGACCAGGCCTCTAGATCTTTTTTCAAGCTTTTAATAAGGTTTGGGTAGTTTGCTCTATAGATGTCATCATATTGTCTAGTAATGTACACTCCTAGATATCTCATTTTAGGGAAAAGAAGAAAACTGGTGCACAGTCCAATGAAGTGGGTCCCAGGATAACAAAAATACATATTTATTAATGTGAAAACATCCAACAAACGGAGGAGAGCATCCTGGGTTATCATGGGACCCACCTCATTGGACTGTGTGCCAGTTTTCTTCTTTTCCCTACAGTTATCCACATCCACCTGGCTGCACGTCTACTAGGAATCTAAAGGACCAGTGCAATATGTAAGTACTTTATAACACTTTGAGGGGGACCATCCCTATTGGAGGTGTCATGTGGGTTTAATGCTTGCCCCTACCTCAGGGATCTTTTGGTCCCACAGAGGATGTTATGTCTTATCACCCTGCGTTCTTTTCTTTATTATTCCTGTGATCAAACACTGGAGCGCAATTGTCACTATAAATTCTACATAGATATCTCATTTTGTCTGGCATCCATTTTATTGGGAATGTTTTCTTTAGTGCACTTTCTGTTTCTCTAGGTATGTGTAGGCCTATAGCCTCTTATTTAGTGTGGTTCACTTTGAAATTTGATAGTTTGCCAAATTCATCTAATGTATCAAATAGGTTTTTTAGAGAAGTTTCTGGGTTAGTCAGGGAAAGTAGGGTATCGTCCGCGAATAAGGACACTTTGTATATGTTGTTGCCTATATGTTGTGCCTATAGGCACTCCCTCTATCCCCTGGTTCTCTCTAATCCTTGATGCTAATACTTCAATGCACATGGCAAACAGCATAGGTGAGAGTGGGCATCCCTGTCTAGTTCCGTTGGAGACTTTAAATGGTGCTGAGGTGTAGCCTGAGGTACGCACTGTAGCAATTGGGTTGGAGTATAACGCTTAAATGCCCATGATGAAATTTTCGTGTATGCCCATCTCTCTGAAAACTCGAAACATACACGCCTCTTTTTTAATGTAAACAAATCTATATTAGCTAGCCTCTCCTCACAAATCAGATGATCCATCACCTTTATAAATTTGCTGGCTTTTCTCTGCACTTTTTCTACTTCCATAATGTATTTTCTATGAAATGGAGCCCAAAACTGTTCTCCATATTCAAGGTGTGCCTTACTAATGTTTTATAGAGGGACATAATGATGTTTTACTTCCCTTCCATCTTGTCCCCGTTTAATGCGAGATTAGATCTTATTTGCTTTTGCAGCTATTGCATGACTTTGAGCACTATTGCTAATCAACCCCACCTGCTAATCACAGCTCTGTGAAATAGTCTGTTCTGAGACAGGAAGTGGGGGATTCCTTAGTCTCACCATTGGGGGCTGAACCAAGGAAGGACAGACAGATTTTCCTCAGTACACAAGGGTGCTGACAAGAGGATAGAGGTCTTGAGCAGAAAGGCTCTGCTGATATCAAGACACCCAAAGACCTATATTCCTGGACACAGGGGACCCAGGAACCTACCAGAGACTGACATGAAGGGCCACCTGCTTTAAGGTATCTCTTGAGACTTTGGGGAATAGGGTGGTAATGGGATTATTCCTCTAGCCCTGCAGAATGGGACTGGGGAAGTAAGTTAGCCCTTACACAGGGATAGGTGTTTGTTGTTTTTGAATATTTCTGTTTGCTGTGCTATTTAAAGGAACAGGCAATAAAGCCTTATTTTAATTTCACCTTAAAAAACGGTCTCCTCTGCACACGTCTCTTACGGTCCCCATTTAATTTCTAAGTTGCCTGTTTATTCTTGTTTCCCAAATTCATAACCTTACATTTATTTGTATTAAACCTCATCTGCCATTTACCTGCCCACGTTTCCAGTCTCTCCAAGTCCTTCTGAAGAGAAATTACATCCTGCTCTGATTCTATTACCTTACACAATTTAGTATCATCAGCAAAGATGGAGACTTTGCTCTCGATCCCAACCTCATGGTCATTAATAAACAAGTTAAAATGCAGGGGTCCCAGTACTGATCCCTGAGGTACTCCACTCACGACTTTAGCCCAACCTGAAAAAGTTCCATTTATGACAACCCTCTGTTTTCTGTCCTTCAACCAATTTTCAATCCAGGTTTAAATATTTTTACTGAGTCCAATTTACTTTATTTCGTACACCAACCTCTTGTGTGGACCCATGTCAAAAGCTTTTGAAAAATATAAGTAAACCATATCAACTGCATTACCCTGGTCTAAATTCCTACTTACCTCCTCAAAGAAACTGATAAGGTTAGTTTGGCATGATATATCCTTCATAAATCCATGCTGACTATTACTAATAATTTTGTTTTCCAAAAGGTATTTCTGAATATTATCCCATACTAAACCTTTAAGTAACATCCCCACTATTGATGTGAGGCTTACTGGTCTGTAATTCCCCGGTTGTGATCTAGCTCCCTTTTTAAATATAGGCACCACATCTGCTTTACGCCAAATGTGTGGTACGGAGCCTGTGGAATTAAGTTCTCCTTGAGGACTTTTGGATGTATGCCATCGGACCAGGTGCCTCATTTACTTTAATTTTATCAGCCATCTATGAACTTCCTCAGTTAACCAATTGTTCTTAGTATTGAGGTTGTGGCTTCCTCCTGGGGCAATATTATAGCAATTGATTCTTGCCTGATAAATACAGAAGCAAATAATTTGTTTAATACCTCTGCTTTTCCCTTATCTCCAATAATCTGCCTGCCCATCTCACACTGAAAGGGTCCTATATTTTCTTTTCTATTTTTTGTTGTTGTTATTATGGTACTTAAAAACCCTTTTTAGGGTTGATCTTATTTTCTACTGCAATCCTTTTTTCATTTTCAATGTTTGCAAATTTGTTTTCCCTTTTGCAACTTTTGTTACATTCCTTATAATTCTCATATGATGCCTCTTCTTTTCCATTTCCTACCCTACCTGTTTATTTAGCCACAGTGGTTTAGATTTGTTGCTTTTATATTTATTACCCAAGGGGATACACTGATGGGTGTTTTTTTTTAAACAATGATCTAAAGACTTCCCATTTATCTTCCACATTTTGCAAAAACATTATCCCAATTTATTCCTTGTAGATTATTCCTCAGTTTACTAAAATTTAAAGTCATTGTTAACCCCATGTAATATGGTTTTTGATCATTTATTTCAAATGAGACCATGTTATGATCACTGTTACCCAAATGTCCCCGCAGTTGAATATCTGTTATGACTTCTACATTGTTTGATATGACCCAAATCTAGTATTACCCCTCTCTTGGTTGCTTGATATTTTAGGTTATGCAATTGTCTTTAAGCACCCCCAAAAACCTGTTTCCTTTTGTTGTAACGCTAATCTCATTGCCCCAGTCTATGTCTGGATAATTAAAAAACCCCATTATGCAAACATGACCCAGTTTTGATGCCTTCTCCAATTGCAAAAGTATTTTAGCTTCCTCAATCTCACAGATATTTGGTTGTATATTGCATATCCCTACAAACATTTACTTTATACTTTTACCTGCACTGCTAATTTCTGTCCACAAAGTCTCTAAATAATTTTCATCATTCCCTTCATAAACATCTTCCTTATAATAGGGTATTCTCTCATCTCCCCTGTACCTGTGAGACCTCCTTGTCTAACAAACCCTTAAGTGTGTGTGAATGTGTGTATGTATATCTTTATTTATATAGCGCCATTAATGTACATAGTGCTTCCCAGCAGTGATACATGTGACAAACATATAAATAACACATAATGGGAAGAAGTGATTCAGACATAAAAGTAACATTAGGAAGAGGAGTCCCTGCCCCGGAGAACTTACAATCTAATTGGTAAGTAGGAAGAATGTACAGAGACAGTAGAAAGCTGTTCTGGTAAGTGTGTCTCAGATTCAGTCCAGAATCACAGCCATTGGAAATGTAGAAAGAGTGAACACATGTCATGCTGAACATCAATTAAATGTTTTGGCGTTTCAATCTCAAACTCATCAAAAGTCAATGAAAAGTTGTTTGCAAAAAGATTATTCAATTAAGACTTTTCTTAAAGTTAGAGACAGATTATTTAAAAGTGATTAAACTTAACTTTCAATTCACCATTAAAAATTAGGACAAAATATATTTATTCATTTTTAAATGCAATTCCCGTTTCATACTGAAAAATAATTTGCAAAGCAGCAGCAGCAGCAGCATCTTCAGGGTTTAAGTCCAAATGCCAAGGTATGGAGAACACCTGCAGGGTTATTATCTCTTCTCCCCTTCATCTCCATCAAATCCCATGTCTTAAAATCTCTGGGGTGCTTTGAATTGCTACGAATTCTAATTAATCGCAGAGAGCGTACAAGTCTAAGCAATGCTGTATATCTCTATATTTAATGCGCTTCCTACAGCAGGAGCTGAACATTTCACATTTCATTTTAATTATCTTTTGCTTTGCTCCTGGCAGAGGCTACACTTCAAATAAGGTCAGTTCCCTGATAATTAATCAATGTGATTAAATTAATCAATGTGATCCAGTGAAAGAAGATTGAGATTATTTAGGGAATAAGATGTTTGATATCTAGAAGGGAAGATAGAATTTAGATGGTTTCATCTTCTTAAAGGTTTAATACACAGACAAATATCTTCAGGATAATATGGGCCAGGGTGGACAAAAAGAAAAAACGTAGGAGCAGACCGGATTTTTGGAAGCCAGAATTTTGCCCCTGTCGACTGTGTGTGTGTGTGTGTGTATGTGACAGACCCACACTGACACACTCACAGATGTACACACACAAACACTGACAGACTTTGATAGAGACACAATGACAGACACAAGCATTGACAGAGACACACACACACAAACTGACAGAGACACACACCCACACACTGAGATTACTATAACAAGACAAATTTCCCTAGCCAATTCCAAACTGGCTTCAGCCCCAAACACTCCACCGTAACTACCCTACTAAAAATTTGCAATGAAATCCATGTGGAATGGAACGGGGACAACTCACTGGTGCAATATTCCTAGATCTTGCAAATGCTTTTGATAATGTTACATCGTTACATCGTTACATAGTAGATAAGGTTGAAAAAAGACGTACGTCCATCAAGTTCAACCTATGCTAAATTTAGACAACAGATACTTTATCCTATATCTATACTTATTGATCCAGAGGAAGGCAAACAAAAAACCCCATTAAAGGGGAAAAATAAATTCCTTCTTGACTCCAAGAATTGGCAATCGGATTAATCCCTGGATCAACATCCTTCCCATGTTTACTTATTTGGTATATCCCTGTATAAGTTTCCTTTCTTAAAAGATGTCCAACCTTCTTTTTTTGAACAAATTTATTGTATCTGCCATCACAGTCTCCATGGGTAATGAATTCCACATTTTAACTGTCCTTACTGTAAAGAACCCTTTCCTTTGTTGCTGGTGAAATCTTCTTTCCTCCAACCTAAAGGGATGGCCCGAGTCCTTTGTACTGAATGTGTGTATTTTATCTTCTACATTTTTCCCTGCAAAAACATTATCCCAGTGTATTACTCGTAGATTAGACCTCAGTTTATTAAAATCTGCCTTTCTAAAGTTTAAGGTCTTTGTTGAACCCAAGTAATCTGTTTTTTTTTGATAATTTATTTCAAATGAGACCATGTTATGATCACTGTTACCCAAATGTTCCAGGACTTGAATATTTGTTATAACTTCTACATTGTTTGATATTACCAAATCCAGTACAGCCCCTCTCCTGGTTGGTTCCTCAATAATTTGGGTCATATAATTTTCTTTAACCCTTTCCGGTCGAATGTCGGAGTATATCCGACACTAGTATTTGCCACTTGCGGTCCAATGTTGGACCGGGAGGAGGGAGGAGGGAGGAAAGCTGTGGTGTGGAGTGTATGTATGTATGTATGTATGTATGTATGTATGTGAACGGAGTGGCAGGAACGCAGCATGCGCGTGTGGGAGTTTAGCCAGGGTTCTGGGGTTAGAAGGGCGAGGAGGCAGAGAGAAAGTGGGGCATTGAAGATCAAGAGAGGAAGATAAGGCAGAGTTGTAGTTCCTAACCAGGTTGTCAGGTCTGAAGCAGAACTGAGAGAGGAGAGGAATCTGTACACCGTATGAAAGACACCGTATGAATCATCAACACGCATGGTAATATACACGTCATGGAATATACCGTCATTGAATATACACCTATGGAATATACACCATGGAATAAAACCGCATGGAAGATACACCTTATGGAAATACACCGCATGGAACATAAACCGCATGGAATATACACCGTATGGAATATACACTGCATGGAATATACACTGCATGGAATATACACTGCATGGAATATACACTGCATGGAATATACACTGCATGGAATATACACTGCATGGAATATACATTCAATGGAATATACACCGTATGGAATATACACCGTATGGAATATTCCGATTAACCGATGGATATACACCGCATGGAATATACACCGCATGGAATATACACCGCATGGAATATACACCGCATGGAATATACACCGCATGGAATATACACCGCATGGAATATACACCGTATGGAATATACACCGCATGGAATATACACCGCATGGAATATACACCGCATGGAATATACACCGCATGAATATACACCGCATGGAATCTACACGCAGGTACACCTGGAATACACCGATGGAATATACACCGCATGGAATATACACCCGTATGGAAGATACAACCGTATGGAATATACACCGCATGGAATAAAACCGCATGGAATATACACCGCATGGTTAATAACTACCGCATGGAATATACACCGCATGGAATATACACCGTATGGAATATACACCGTATGGAATATACACTGTATGGAATATACACTGTAGCAGACATATATCTGAGAAAATGTTTCCCAAATAGGAGGAAACAATGAACACAATGTAATCACCAGTCCAGAGTAGCAAAAACAGCACTGGTTTTTCACAAAATTAGAAGTGAAATAAATCTAAATTGCATACAGACCTCCTCAAATTTCAGTCCAAAGGGTAATTGCTGGTGTTAAATAAAGTAAAAATCTGCTAGTATTTATTTATAAAATCCTTTACCAGGAAGTAATAAATTAAGAGTTACCTCTCGTTTTCATGTCCTGGGCATAGAGTTAGGATGACAAATAATACATGGTTACAAATACAGTTACATAAGTGAGCAGGGTATACATTATATACAAGACATTGCATGCCAACAGTTCAAAGTAATATATATATATATATATAGATATATATATATATATATTACAGGTGTATATGTGTGATTATATAGTCTTTATATATATATATATATATATATATATATATAGACTAAAATATATACCTATACAGTATATATATATATATTGATATAATATAGATAATATGACACAGTGTATATATTTAATATATATGATGATATATATATATATATCGGTGTATATTCCATGCGGTGTATATTCCATGCGGTGTATATTCCACGCGGTGTATATTCCACGCGGTGTATATTCCACGCGGTGTATATTCCACGCGGTGTATATTCCATGCTACTTTGAGATACACTACATTTCGGTTGATGACTTGATTTAGTAGCTGATGTACATTTACTTCCCAACACTTCTCTTCCTATTGTAAGGGGGGTATATGGGGGGGTATATGGGGGGTATATATGTATAGGGGGTATATGACTGTAGGTAGGCGGCTTACAAGCCACTCCCCAAGGAAGGTTTTTTTCCCCTCCATAGGTTAGGGCAGCGGTGCACAAACTGGGGGCGCGCACATTTCTAGGGGGGGCGCGGCGGTGGCCCAAGCGAGACCCGGCCGGCGCGGGGAAGGAGGAGGGGCCAACCCGCGTGGGAGCAGGAGGGAGAGCCGGAGCAGCGGTGGCGGCTGGGGGGACCGGGGTAAGTGAGGAGGGGGCATGTTGTGCAGGACGTGCCCCCGGATCCCTTACACTCACCTGCTAATTCTGTTCTCTTCCGTGTAAGAAGTTCACGAAATCTCACGTTTCCAGAACTGTCTTTTTTCCTGCGACCTATTTATAGAGCTCGATATGTAGCCGCTGTGATATAAACGTATTGTTGGACGAACATATAAAGCAGAACACAGAGACAAAGAATTGTATGTTGGAATGTTCTGGAATGAGAGCTTGAATTATAGGGAGTGTAAGAACATACACAAATCTTCTATATTACACTGCAATAGTTCCGATCAGGAGTTTTAATGCAATAAAGCTCCGATCAGCACGATCACAGTTTATTTTGATTTTTTTTAAACTTAGAATAAAATGTCAGCTCTAACTGTCCTGTACAATGCAACGTTCTGTGTTCCCAGCGCCCGATATCAGTGCACGAAGCAGACGTCCTGCAGCCTGCAGCCCTCCCCCGAGGATCCCAGGGTCCGAGCTTAGCCTCTGCTTGTTTCATTCAGAATAAGCTGCAGCCACATTACTGCCTGTCAGTAACTCAGCATAAGCAAGAGGTGTCAGGGGAGAGAGACACTAACACCCGCCTGAAAAGTGCAGAGCGGCAGAAAAAGGACAGAATATGCCCTTATTATATAGTCTAAACCCTCCTAATATTCCAGGTAACCCAGGGCCTAGAAATAAATTACTACTGTACAACAATCCTGAGCGTCTGCATATCACAAACCCTGTCCCACGGGCGAATAACTTACTGAATCTCTCTCACCTCAGGCACATTTAAAAATAACTCTGAAAATGTTTTTAAAATAACATATACAGTTAGGCCCGGAAATAATTGGACACGGACACAATTTTCATAATTTTGGCTCTGTACGCCACCACAATGGATTTGAAATGAAACATCCGAGATGCAATAGAAGTGCAGATTTTCAGCTTTAATTCAAGGGGTTGAACAAAAATATCCTATGAAGCGTTTAGGAATTGCAACCTGTTGCAGGGTACATGCAACCACACACGCGGGGTCTCTTGATAAGGCTTATTTATTGAGCCTTAAAAACATACAGCACACAAAAACAAAATAGCTTCTCTTCAGCATACAAAAACAAAATAGCTTCTCTTCAGCATACAAAAACAAAATAGCTTCTCTTCAGCATAGAAAACAAGGCAGCTTCTCTTCAGCATGCAGGACACAGACAGTTCATCACACATGTACTTGGAAAAAACAGACCTTATAGCAGTAATCTCTTCAGTACTTCAGTCCTGTCTCCTGACCAGCTAGCCTGCATGTGTGTGCAGCCTGGGGGTTTTAAAACACCCTCATTATGCAGCTGGGGTCAGACTAATTAAGCAGCCCTTCTCAACTGAAACGTAACCTCGTCACTGCTGCACTGCAAGCCTAAACATATGTTTGCCAGGTATATGGGTGGTGACGTCCATTCACCCTGTCACACAACTATTTGCATACACAGCCCCCTTATTTCAGGGGCTCAAATGTAATTGGACAAATTAACACAATCATAAATACTTTGTTGAGAATCCTTTGCAGGCAATGACAGCTTGGAGTCTGGAACGCATGGACATCACCAAACGCTGGGTTCCTCCTTTGTGAGGCTTTGCCGGCCTTTACTGCAGCTGTTGTTTGTTCGTGGGTCTATTTGTTACTAAAGTGAGACATGGCTTTTCCCCTTGTCTAGAACAGGGGTGCAGAAACTTCCCCCCCTGTGTCCCCCTGTCTGTACTCCAAACTGCTCGCGCCCCCCTCCTTACCATGTCTCCGGCGTCAAAATGATGCAGTGGGGTCACATGTCATCATGTTGCCATGGCAACGCGTCGCCGGAGACAAGGTAAGTGAAGTTACAGAGGCCTCACGCAATGCCTTGGGAAAGAGCGCAGGGCCTTTGCAACCGCCGCGCCCAACAATTTGCGCAACCCTGGTCTAGAAGGCTTCAAAAATACAGCCTGTCCTGAGCTAATGAGTCCAGCAGGGAGCTGGTTAATATCAGCAGGTGTTAATTGACCAGTCTCCACCTTGCTCATCAAACATGCTTCAAAGCAGCCTGCTGCACAGACTGCAGGGAATATCTAGCACAAAGAGAGTCTGTGCTGCTAGAGAGATCCCAGGGGAAGAGAGTCTGTGCTGCTAGAGAGATCCCGGGGGAAGAGAGACTGTGCTGCTAGAGAGATCCCAGGGGAAGAGAGACTGTGCTGCTAGAGAGATCCCAGGGGAAGAGAGTCTGTGCTGCTAGAGAGATCCCAGGCGAAGAGAGTCTGTGCTGCTAGAGAGATCCCGGGGGAAGAGAGACTGTGCTGCTAGAGAGATCCCAGGGGAAGAGAGTCTGTGCTGCTAGAGAGATCCCAGGGGAAGAGAGACTGTGCTGCTAGAGAGATCCCAGGGGAAGAGAGTCTGTGCTGCTAGAGAGATCCCGGGGGAAGAGAGTCTGTGCTGCTAGAGAGATCCCAGGGGAAGATAGACTCTCTGTTCAAGGCAAGATTGGTTCCTGGAATCCGTCAGAGGGATCACCCCAGAGACACAACCACAGACCCTGGATTGACGTGGAGAGCACCCCGCCTACAGTTACCTCTCTTTGGACTTCTGTCAAAGGTTGGTACGAGGTCTAGCCTTCCAGCCCTCAGATAGGGACTACTGAATGTTAGCCAGTCCCCTATGTGGGGTTAGGCCTGGCTGTTATTTTCTGTTCTAACTTTGTTTCCTGATATGAAGCTGTTTTCTGTTTAAAGCTGCTGATAATAAAGCCTCCTACATATGGTGTGAGAATGGGATGAGAGATGGCCCTTGAATTTCAAAGGGATACTGGAGACCGTCAGGTAAAATTCTTTGTGGTTTTGTTTGCCTCAGTTCCTGCAACGGCTTGCGCAACAGGAGTGAAAGCGGAATAATCTTGTTCAGAGGTGGCCAGAGTAAAGGGCAAAGATCTAGGCAGAAAAAGCTACTCTGCGCTGGAAAAAGCCACAAAACGCCACAAACGTCACAATCTGACTGGTGGGACTGCTACAGACAGTGACCCACACAAGGTAGTGATTCTGTGATCAAAGTCTACCTCGTTACATGTGTGAAAAACAAACAAAAATAAACCACATTGGTTTTCAAAATGGGCGCTCAGAATTTTTTTTAAGTCTGCAGAGAAGCCTGCGAGAGCTACACACTGTGCAAGTGAAGTCTGCCCCTCTTGTATGACTACCAGCTGGGGTTCTAACATATAGAGAAACTATTGATGCAACAGCGCCTCCCGAGGTCAGTGTGAAGAATACACCAGAAAGTGCCAGAATGTAGGGCAAAATGTGTTTTGTCTGTAATGAACCTGGCCACATGGAAGAGTGTCCCTTCAGGCCTTTTGATGATGATGAAGATATCTCTTATGTGCTCCCAGAAACAAAACGCACCAGAGGAACACCCCTAGGATATTGGGGGTTCCTGGACACACAGAAGAGTCATGTCCGTACACCCTGGAACAGAAACGTTGGCAGCAAAGACAAGCCCAGATGATGGCCGAATATTGCAGCATACTACTGCAACTGCAAGAAAAGCATGTTGGGTGGAGTGAAACTACAGAAGTTTCAAGCAAAGAAGGGGAACTCGGTATCCCTGATGAGCCAGAGCCTTCCAAAGTAAAGAGGACGAAAAGGGGTTCTCAGCTGACTGTGAAAGTTGCAGACACGTCTGCAGATGACTCTGCGACATCAGATGGAGGTGAGATGTCCTGTAGCCTAGAGTGAATGGAAGATTTGCCCCAGGAATGGTGGTATCTCCAGAGGGCACAAACCACAAGTCTTACCCCGAAGAAGTGTCTGTCTGGTTCTGACAGTGAGAAACCCTCAACAAACAAACACCAGGAAAGCGGAACCGGAACAAATAAGTAACAATTCCATGACTAACACTGAAGATGCTCAGAAGAAGGCCAGACATTACTGTAATCTCCTCTATGACTGATTGGAGCAGGAGATAGAAGATAACGATGAGCTACAGAACTCTCTGCTCACAGCCTACGCTCAGTTGGAGACGACAAACTCTGCTCTTACCACCATGGATGTGATACAAGTCACTCTGACAGAGTTATTGGTCACTTGAAGCAGAACTATTAGGAGGTGCAAAAGAAGGCCCTCTGTCTCAGAATAGAGCTTGACCTCTCTCAGGAGAAGTCTCAGAACAGAGTTGAGAAATTCTCAAAAGGAGTTTTGCAGCCTCAGTGCAGAGCTCAAAGTCCCTCAGAAAGAGATTCGCAGTCTAAGTGCAGAGCTGGAAGTCTCCCAGAAAGAGTTTCAACGCTTCTGTAAAGAGCTGGAGATCTCTCAGAAAGAGGTTCATACTCAACATAGAGCTGGATGTCTCTCGCCGGGAGGTCAGCGGTCTCAGAACAGACCTGGAAATCTCTCAAAAGGAATTTCACAGTCTCGATGCAGACCTGGGAGTATCTCAGGGAGAGATTAAGTCTTGGTACAGAGCTAGAAGTCTCTCCAAAATAGGTCCTGCTCAGATGTAATGCCTGGTCCTGCTCAGATGTAATGCCTGTGTCCTTCTCAGATGTAACGCCTGGGTCCTGCTCACATGAAATGCCTGTGTCCTGCTCAGATGTAACGCCTGGTCCTCCGCAGATGTAACGCCTGGTCCTGCTCAGATGCAACGCGTGGTCCTGCTCAGATGCAATGCCTGGTCCTGCTCAGATGCCATGCCTGGGGTCCTGCTCAGATGCCATGCCTGGGGTCCTGCTCAGATGCCATGCCTGGGGTCCTGCTCAGATGCCATGCCTGGGGTCCTGCTCAGATGCAATGCCTGGTCCTGCTCGGATGCAACTCCTGGTCCTGCCCAGATGCAACACCTGGTCCTGCTCAGATGTATCGCCTGGGTCCTGCTCAGATATAACGTCTGGTCCTCTGCAGATTTAACACCTGGTCCAACGCAGATGTAACGCCTGGCATTAGATGCAATGCCTGGTCCTGCTCAGATGTAACGCCTGGGTCCTGCTCAGATGCACTGTCTGGTCTGCTCAGATGCAACGCCTGGGTCCTGCTCAGATGCACTGCCTGGTCTGCTCAGATGCAACGCCTGGTCCTGCTCAGATGCACTGCCTGGTCTGCTCAGATGCAACGCCTGGTCCTGCTCAGATGTAATGCCTTGGTTCTGCTGTTATAGTTAGACACCTTCACAACGATGTACAGAGATCAGACATTCAACACATCAGCTGTTTTATACTCCATTCAGATGTCAGGTAACAGGAATCCCATCACTGAAAGAGATAGAAAGCTACATTTTCTGTTTCCCCATTTTCTCAGTCTCACAGATCCCATTATTCTCACTGTATTCACCATAACTTCTCCTGGGTTCTCAGGCACAATACGTAGAATTTTACATTTGCTCTCACTGAACTCTGAAACATTCTATTTCTAAGTCACTTTTAAAGCCCTGGAGACAGCATAAGGCCGCGCTTTTAGAGCGGCCAATGGCGACGCGACGGATGACGTCACCCGTCGCCAGTAGCGAAAGATGTAAGTCGCTTTCCAGCACCGGCACTATAAGCGCAGCCTAAGTGAGAGAGACAACACAACCTCACAGACTGCTAGACACAGAGAGACCACACAACTTCACAGACTGCTAGACACGGAGAGACAACACAACCTCACAGATTGCTAGACACAGAGAGACAACACAACCTCACAGATTGCTAGACACAGAGAGACCACACAACTTCACAGACTGCTAGACACGGAGAGACCACACAACCTCACAGACTGCTAGACACGGAGATACCACACAAGCTCCCCACTGCTAGACACAGAGATACCACACAACCTCACAGACTGCTAGACACAGAGATACCACACAACCTCACAGACTGCTAGACAAGGAGATACCACACACCTCACAGACTGCTAAACAGGATTACCACACAAACTCACAGACTGCTAGAACAGAGATACCACACAACCTCACAGACTGCTAGACACAGATACCACACAACCTCACAGACTGCTAGACACGGAGATACCACACAACCTCACAGACTGCTAGACACGGAGAGACCACACAACCTCACAGACTGCTAGACAAGGAAGAACACACAACTCACAGGACTGCTACACGGAGATACCACACAACCTCACAGACTGCTAGAACGGGAGATGCAACACAACTGAGATCAAGAAGCACACACTTCACAGACTGCTAGACACGGAGAGACCACACAAACTTCAGATCACAAACTGCTACGATACACGGAGAGACAACACAGCCTTCCACAATCAAGATTGCATAGACACCAGACAGGAGAGTCACACAACTTTCACAGACTGCTAAACACGAGAGACCACACACACTTCACACTGCTAGACACGAGAGACCCACACACCTCACAGACTGCTAGACAATGAGAACCACACAACTTCACAGACTGCTAACACGGAGATACCACACACCTCATAGACTGCTAGACACGGAGAACCACACAAACCTCACAGACTGCTAGACCCGGAGAATCCCACACAGCTCCCCACTGCTAGACACAGAGATACCACACACAACCTCACAGACGACTGCTAGACACAGATACGACCCAACCTCCCAGACTGCTAGACACGGAATACCACACACCTCACAGACTGCTCAAGAACACAGATACCACACAACCTCACAGACTGCTAGACACAGATACCACACAACCTCACAGACTGCTAGACACAGATACCACACAACCTCACAGACTGCTAGACACGGAGATACCACACAACCTCACGACATGCTAAGCACAGAGATACCGCACAACCTCACAGACTGCTAGACACAGAGATACAACACAACCTCACAGACTGTTAGACACAGAGATACCACACAACCTCACAGACTGCTAGACACGGAGATACCACACAACCTCACAGACTGCTAGACACACAGCTTTATGAATTAAAGGGCGAATTCTAAGTCGTTATTGTGTTGAAGCATGCGCTGAAATATACCTGCGCCACACACTACGGGTATCTATGTATTTATCTCAGTTTCTCAACAAAAAAAATCATTGTCGACAGGCAAACATCCAGAAAGAACTAATAATTGCAAAGTTTTTGAGCTATTTCTATCATAATTGAGGTTCTAATGTCAAGGATGGAGGAACCCTTCACCACCTGAGCAGCTGAGCTGTCAGACTACGCGGTGACACTGCACAGTAGGCGTAGTGTAGTTTAGAGTTGAAGCTTAGTTGCACAATATTTGGGTTTCTGTGCGTCTGTGTGTGATGAGATGAGGATTTATGTTGCGCTTGGGAGGAGTTACATTTGTATATTGGCGCAAATCTATGTATTAAAATATGTGCGGCTTGTGTCACTTTTCTTGACAGTTTTGTGCGTTGGTTTTCTCCATCACGTTTAAGGTGCCGTAAGCCTTTTTAAGCGCAGAATACTAGCGCAGTGTGCACCAAGGCAACAGACGTCAGATAGCTGAAGTCCCATCTCTATAATGTTACCAAGGGACAACAGACCGCAAAAAGCTACTTCAGTCTCGCATGTATTTGTTGGGAATAAAAAGCATTTATAATATAGATGTAGCAGGCGATATTACAGCCACTAGTGTGCTATCCCTGCCCTTTTCCATATTAGCCCCGCCCCTTTTCCATGTTAGTCCCGCCTCTTCTTCATGTTAGTCCCACCCCTTTTTGCCCATGCCTTATGCCTTTAGAATGGCAGTGGCGCCCTCTGGCTGCGTGTGTCCTGCTGCGACACCTGGACACTGTGACATTGCGAATCTCTGAATGAATTTCTCCGATATTACACATTTTCTTCTTCACCTTATTACCACTTTCCTTCCCCCCGAACATACAGAATAATAAAGGTTGCAGACGGAGGGTTTAATTGTTCGGCTCTTGGCGATGTTAAAAAAACCTTCCAATTTTCACCCTGTCACGGGAGACTCCTGTGGCGGGTAGGATCTCGGTGGCCGGAACAGCACGAGCGTAGTAGGGGTCACAAGCAGAGGTCCAAGGCAGGCGGCAGGCAGCGAAGTCAGGTACAAGCAGGGGTCCAAGGCAGGCGGCAGGCAGCGAAGTTAGGTACAAGCAGAGGTCGGCAACGAGGAGACTGGAACAGGACAGGCGGGGCAGGACAGGGACTAAGAACAGGGAGCAGGGACTGAGACCGGGGAGCAGGAATAACCAGGGACAAGCCAGATTACTAGCAAGGGCTTTTACTGTGAGCAGACTCAAATACAGGTACAGGTACAGGAAACAGGTCAGGATCAAAGACAGGCATGAGCATACTGCAGGAGTCTGACTAGCAAGCAAAGGCAAAAGCAACAGACAGGAAGCAAGCTATAAAGGACAGAGACAGGAGCAACAAGAAGACAGACAGACAGAGGAACCCAGAGCCAACAGAAGACAGCAGCACACCCAGTGGACAAGGAAGCTATGGCTAGGCAGGAGGTCTAGGCAATCCTGACACACCCTTGTCTGAGTTGGAGACTAATGGACGAGCCCACTTCATAGGTCAGCTCATAGATCCCTCCCCCTGTCAGGCACTTCTTACTGTAGCAATCTAACGTGGCAATTGTATGTACAATAATGATATATTTTGTATCATATTGTATACATCGGCCAGAAATTCGCTGATAGATTCATTGACAAGAATAGAAGTCGATGTAATAATAACTTTATTTCATGTATGTATGGGACTTAAAGCGCATCACAATTCCAGCATAGTGCGCGTGTGGAGCACAATTACAGCATAGTGCGCGTGTGGAGAGAGAGAGCGAGGAGAGAGAGAGCGAGGAGAGAGAGAGCGAGGAGAGAGAGAGCGAGGAGAGAGAGAGCGAGGAGAGAGAGAGCGAGGAGAGAGAGAGCGAGGAGAGAGAGAGCGAGGAGAGAGAGAGCGAGGAGAGAGCGAGCGAGGAGAGCGAGCGAGGAGAGAGAGAGCAGAGAGCGAGCGAGCAGAGAGCGAGGAGAGAGCGAGGAGAGAGCGAGGAGAGCGCGAGCAGGAGAGCGAGAGAGAGAAGAAAGAGACAGAGCAATGTGGGTGGGGTGAGGGACAGAGGGGAAAAGTGCGAGGATGGAGACAAATAGGTAGAGGAGGAAGAGCAAGATAAAGGAGACCGCGTGAGATATTTCTTAGTAGAAACCGCACATCTAAGAGTTGCTTTATCTTCAAAGTATTATGGAAACGCCTCTCCCCTCCCCCCCCCACACACACACACAATTCTCTCCCCTCCCCCCTTCCTACCGGAGTTTGCCAGTAAAGCTGCCCCCCTCCCGGGACATGTCGGTCGGATCAATAGATATCAAGTAGTTGGACGTTTTACTTTTCTTTCTCTTCCTCCCAGCGAGAAGAAAGAGCTGAAGCACAGAGAGAAGAGGAAAAACAAGACAGTCGTGTGGTGTGCGTGGCAGGGGGGGAGATGAGGCTACTCACCAGTTGCCAGCCTGACTCCCCCTGCTACCCGGAGTTGTTTTTTCCCCCTATTCAACTAGTGGTTCCCACGCTCTAACCTGGCATCCCCTCCCTCTCTGCTGGTGGTTATCCATCCCCCGCACCAGATGCTTCTCCCCCTCTCTCACCTTAAGGTTATCCCCCTGTCCCCCATCTTCTGACGGTTCTGGCCCCGTCTCTTTCCTCACCTTGCGGTTTTCGTCCCGCTCCAGGTGCATGTAGTAGGTGGGGTACAGTCCTCGGTCCATCCCTTTCTTGTCTCGGCTGATCCGACATCTGACGGTGACACCGCGTGGCGCGGGGCGCAGAACAAACTCCTTCAGGTCGCCCACTTCCCCCACGTCTCCAGGAGGGCTGAGAGGGGATGTCTCTGTGGAACCAGAGTCCTGGGTGGGGAGGCCGGGGATAGAGATCACAGGAAGTATGGGGAAGGACGAAGCTTGTGCATTACATCTCAGGGTGGGGAGGGGGACATCAAGTGTAATATGACTGATGAGTCAGTGTCACAGGGAGAAAGACCCACTCACTGAAAGAGACTTTCTGCTGGAGGCAGAACCGGGCCGTGCTCTCCCAGACCTCTCCTCCTCCTCCTCCTCCTCCCCCTCTTCCTCCTCCTCAGAGACGTCCTCATCGAAGTTCAGGCTGTGTAAAATACCTGCGAGTGCCACAAGAGTTAGGCCTCGGGCATCCGTGCTGAGACACGCTGCTGCTCGGCAGTGAGCCCCTGCAGCCGCAATGAGAGCGGCTTTAGCAGGGGCTCGCTTACGCTTCCGCAAGCGCGCGGAAGCGTAAGTCTTAGCAAAATTTTAAATTCAAGCGCTCAAGGGAGCGCAGGGCCGGTCACGTGGGGGCGCCCCCCACAGGGGGCAAACACTTTTTTGAAGTTAACCCCCCCCCCCCCCCCCGACACCCCCGGACCAATGCCAGGAAAAGCACCCGGTTCCCTCAGCCTCCGCGCGCCTCAGCACGGCTGCAGTCCTATGGACGCAGCCTTAGGCCTCGGTCCCGCTGCGCTCGTTGGCGCGGGCGGCGGGTCGCGAGTTCCCCACCAGCAGGGGAATCCTCGCGAGCCGGTCCCGGTCCCCCCTGGCTGCACAGAGCACTACACGCTGTAGCGCGTCAGCCGCTGGAGACACCAGAGAATGGTGTTTCCTAGCGTTGACGCGTGACGTGTGTGGCTGTGAGCCAATGGGGAGGGGAGGCTTCGGGAGGAGGAGAGGCTTCGGGGAGCGGGGAGGAGTGTGGAGTGAAAGCAGGTGAGTGCCTTTCTCTGTGTGTGTGTCTGAGTGCGTGCCTGTCTGTGTGTGTATGTGTCTGAGTGCGTGAGTGCCTGTCTGTGTGTGTGTGTGCCCGAGTGCCTGCCTCTGTCTGTGTGTGTGTGTGTGTATGAGTGCGTGAGTGCCTGCCTGTGTGTGCGCGCGTGTGTGTGTATGAGTGCGTGAGTGCCTGCCTGTGTGTGTGTGTGCGCGTGTGTGTATGAATGAGTGCCTGCGTGTGTGTGTTTAAACTTACCTTCCAGCTCCAGCCCGAGTCCGTGGAGGGAGGGGGGGAGAGTAGCGGGTCCCTCCGCTCAAGCCACGCCCCCCCTCCCTGTCAAACCGCCCACCTCCCGATCAAACCTCCCACCTCCCGCTCCGGCTCCCGCTCCCTACAGACCGCAGATCGCGGTCTGTGTATCTCAGCGCACCGCCTGTCAGCAGCGCAGGTGCGCTGACTCTGGGAGCGGGGCCTTAGCCTTATCCTGGTCACGCAAAGCCACACTGGCAGGTGCACTTCAGGGGCAGAGTAACCCGTCTAACTCAGGGGCCTGTTTACGTACATGCTGCT
The DNA here is from genome assembly GCA_036426205.1 of Ascaphus truei. Classification (NCBI taxonomy): domain Eukaryota; kingdom Metazoa; phylum Chordata; class Amphibia; order Anura; family Ascaphidae; genus Ascaphus; species Ascaphus truei. The sequence continues at coordinate 90,834 of WSYH01000740.1, forward strand.
GTGTAATAACATAAAAGGTGCCGCTGCCGTGTAATGCGCTGCCCGGCACCGTGGACTGTGTTGCCCACCGCTGTGCAATGTGATGCATGTGCCTCCAGCAGCACAGATCCCAGCTTCCTCCACAAACCCCACCAATCAGATAACCCGAACCCCTCACTGCTATAAAGATCCAAACCAGTAACCTCTCTCCAGCAGCATCTCCTGGAGGTCTCGCTTCGACTCTGCCGGGGTCTCCAGATCGTTAGAGCCGGGCCGGGGTCTCCCCTCGCCAGAGCCTGGCCGGGGTCTCCCCTCGCCAGAGCTGGGCCGATCTGGGTCCATGTCTAGCTCGTCATCAGTACAGGTCTCTCCTACAGACAGGATGTGCATCTTGCAGCCCAGGTCCTGCACCTCAGCACTGAGGAATGCGGCCGGACCATCGATTCCTGAGGGATAGAAGGGGGGGAGGCAACACAGAGAGGAGGGACAAGGACCATTGGGATCAGAGGACCAGGCCGCGCAGATAATACAGAGAAGGGGGAGACACTGAGAACACTTTAAAAATGACTAAGAGGAAGAGAGATGTGAAATGAAGTTTCATGTGGAGCGGAAAAAGAAGGAAGCATATGGATGAAAAGAGAGAAAGGTTAAGGAGAGAGCGAACGATAAAATAGGAAACCGATTATGATGAAAAACCCAATAAACATGTTTGAAACTAACAACAAAAAAAAAAGTAGTAAACCGAAATATCAACAGAGCAGGAGACGGAGAGAGAAACAAAGGAAGCACAAGATCAGACTGAGCAAGGGGGTAAAAAAAGAGTAAAGGAGGGGGGGAAAGGGAAAATTAAAGAGACACGGCGAGAAAAGTTTGTGAAGCCCCATGATAATTACGAAAATTTCATTGTTTTTCCATGATAACCTTCTTGAATCAAAACCAGTCTTTTCTAAAATATTCAATAGGGTTTATATTAACCAATACCATGTCTTTTGAAACAAAATGATGAATTAAGACAAAAAATTAGTAATTAAGAGTCAGGGTATGTGCAAAAGTAAATGAAATCCTCGTTTTATCAGCTAAATTGAAGAGGATAATTACAATTGTGTATTTAAATAATTAGGTAGATCTTCAGGTGTGAGTTTTGGAGGCCTGACCCTATATAAAGATCAGAAACTTTGAGAGTTTGGTCTTCAACATACAGATGTGTGGAAACATGTCATGCCAAGATCAAAAGAAATCTCAGAGGACCTCAGAAAAGCAGTTATTGATGCTCATCAGTCTAGAAAGGGTTACAAAACCATTTCTAAGAATTTAGCACTCCACCAATCCACTGTCAAACCAATGGAGAAAGTTCAAGACCACAGTCACTCGGCTCAGGAACGGTCATCCTACCAGAATCTCTCAAAGAACAAACCGGCAAATCATCCAGGATGTCACCAAGAACTCCAGTGTAACATCCAGGAATCTGCAGGTCACTCTCGCCTGGGCTAATGTGAGTGTTCATGACTAAACTATCATTAAAAAAAATGAACAAGAATGGTGTTCATGGAAAGATAGCAGGAGGAAACCACTGATCTCTAAAAAAGAACATTGCTAACCATCTGAAGGTCGCCTAAGACCACATAGATGATCCACAAGACTTCTGGAACAATGTTCTCTGGACAGACGAATCAAAGATAGAACATTTTGGCCTCAATGAGAAACATTATGTTTGACGAAAACCAAAACTGCGTTTGAACAGAAGAACCATATCCCAACCATCAAGCATAGTAGTGGGAATTTGATGGTTTGGGGCTGTTTTGCTGCCTCAGGACCTGGACGGCTTGCCATCATTGACACAACCATGAATTCTGCATTGTATTAGAAGATTCTAGTGGAGAATGTCAGGCCATCCGTTCGTGAGGTGAACCAAAAGTGGGTCATGCAGCAAGACAATGATCCTAAACATACAAGCAGATCTACAAAGAATGGCAGCTAAAGAAATGCTGCATTTTAGAAAGTCCGGACCTAAACCCCATAGAAATGTTGTGACAGGACCTGAAGCGAGCTGTCCATGCAAGGAAGTCCTCAAATGTCACCGAGTTGAAGCAGCTCTGCAAGGAAGAATGGGCCAACATTTCTCAAAACCGATGTGAGAGACTGACCAGCAGTTACAGGAAACGCTTAGTTGAAGTTATTGCTGCTCAAGGGGGCGCCACCAGGTACTGAAACTAAAGGTTCACATACATTTTCACACATGGATATTGAATGTTTAATCATTTGTGGATTAATAAATGTTGAAAAAGTATCATGTTTTTGTGGCATTTGTTTGATCAGGTTATCTTTATCTATTATTAGGACTTAGATTAAAATCGAATAACTTTTAGGTTTGAAATATGTGAAAATCCTAAGTGTTTCACAAATTGTTTCTCAGCACTGTAGAAAGTGAGTGAGAGATAAGTCACACCAAAAAAGGAGAAGAAAGAGAGAAGTGAAAATGGACAAGATGGGGAAAAAAAAAAAGGAAGGAGTAATATACACATGGGAGAAAAATAAAGGAGAGGGGGGCGGTGGCGGGAGGGGTACAGGGGATGCAAGGCCAGCTGGGATGTTTGCAGGGCTCGGTGTAGTGACATGTGCGGGGCCCTGGCTCTTACCTTCTCCGGTGGCATCTCCCCCTGTATGGTCCTGTTATTATGGCTTCGCAATGTCAAATGGTGTCGCATTGCCATGACAACGGGATGCCATGGCGCCAATCACATCATGGCAACACGGCGTCACAGGGCGCCCTGTTGTCACGGCGACACCATTTGCCTTCACAGAGCCATGATGATGGAACCATGCAGGGGGAGATGCCAGGAGGACAAGGTAAGAGAGTTACATATGCCCCACTCTCTCCCACCCAGCAATCAGTTTAATTATTGTGGGGTAGAGTGCGGGGCCTCTATAATCGTGGCACCGACTGCAACGCTATCACACACAGAGATTGTCAGCTCTGCAAGGCAGGCAACCACTGTATTTTGCCCTGGCCCCCTCGATATCCATGTTGCTCACCGTCCAAGATGACATCGCAGCTGAGTGAGTTGGGAGCCTGGACGAGGGGGGCTTGCTCCTCGCTCTTTATGGCCTTAACACGCCGCTGTCGCGTTTCAGGGTTTGGCTGCATCATGAGTGGCTCCTGCCGCTTCCTCCTCTGCTTCTGCTCCAGGAGGGCCCTCTACATGGGGTGAAGAAGGTGAGAGACAAAGCTATCCACTCCTGGATCCATCCAAAACCTGTGGCACTCGCAAGACACAGCACAGAGAAGGCACTTCCCCAACCTACTGCAGAGAACCACATCTTGCAAACGAACCCACTCCTCTCAGTCTCACAGCATCTCAAACTGCACCCCCCACCCCCGGTCAGTGAGTATACACATCTATATCCCACGGGGTCCACATACGAAGAGCAATTTCAAAGCCAATCCATTTTCTTCAAGACAGACACGACTGAAAAAAAAGTAAAATCAGAGGCGAATACTGCACTAATAACCTCCACAACAACAACACAGACACCAGGAGCCTTCCGGGAATATGAAAGACCAACTCACAGAACCGACCCGTGACTCAGACCCACCCTCCCTGGAGATGCCCCGGCTTGTTACCTGGTTGTCTAGCTTCAGCTGTCGGAGTTTCGCGTTGTCATCCTCCATGATTCTGTAAAAATACATCAACAGAGTGTCCGATCGCTGCAGGAGTACTCTGCAAAGAGATCTCAGAGGTGTGTGGCATCAATGTTGTTTTTGTACTACTCATTCCATGGAGATTTTACTCGGAGGAATAAGCGAGCCGGAGATAACGAGCTGCAGAAATGTCACAGCACACACAGCTCATGAGATAATTAGCAGAGAGCTGTGTAACCGAATCCTGTCATTCGGGAAAGGAGAGCAGGGACCCCCTGTGATCCAACCATGTCACTTGTCAGAGCATGTCACTGAGCAGTATGACAGAGGCGGCAACATACACTACTGTGTCATGGACCAGCCTGTCTCACCTCCTGTGTTCTGTACCCGCTGGCATTGAATGATGACTGGGCAGCAAGCAATGCCTTTCCTCCCCCCCCCCCCTAACAACACCAGTGCCCCCTCTCCTCACGATACTCACTCATCCCGGTGTATGCTCTCCCCCTTTACCCCACAGTACCCAATCTCCTCTCTCATCCCACAGTGCCCATCCTACTTCTGGTGCCCTCTCTTCCCACCCTCATTGTCGGCCATATCCAGGTGCCCGCTCTCCCCTTGTACCCCACAGTGCTCGTCCTACTCCTGTTGCCCACTCTCCCCGCCTCAGTGTCGGCCATATCCAGGTGCCCGCTCTCCCCCTGTACCCTACAGTGCTCGTCCTACACCTGGTGCCCCTTCTCCTCCCCTCACTGGCATAGAAATATCATAGACAGCAGGAAACTAATACAGAGAAAACTTATAGTTAGATCTGAAACTTTTGACATTGAACATAGGAATATCAGATAGAGAACCCTGCAGTCAAATCTGAAACCTTTGATATCAGGCGTAGGGATATCAGACAGACAGAGAAAACCTGCAGTTACATCTAAATCGTGCGCGTGTGGAGCACAATTACAGCATAGTGCGCGTGTGGAGCACATAGAACTTCTCCAGCCACAGTCCCTGCCCAGGTGAGCTCACAATCTATGTTTTTGGTGCTTGAGACATGCCCCATGGTTTGGTGCTTTGGTGCCCCATGGTTTAGGAGTCCTCCGAACATGGTTGCATTGACCAGCAGGAGACAGAGGAGAAACATGGCTCGATGTAATCAGTGAACCATGAGTAGAGTGTCTCCTCCTTGTGTGTGCCATATGCATCGCCTGGTGCGAATGCGGAAGTGTCGTGGCTATGACGTTATGGGCAGATATAGGGACAGGTGCTACACAGCAGCCATACAGAATGACCCTCACAGCTAAATCATATCCGGGAGGTGGTAAAACAGGACACCTTTACTGGAAATGTTGATGGGCCCACAACAGAGGAAATCATGAACTATTTCCTTTCCTGTACCAAACAATTAGATTTAAATCTGAAATAAAATAACAACAGTGACCTTATTTAATGCCACTCCCAAATACTATTTCACATCAAATGTCCATTGAAACAGAAATGCAATGAAATAGTGCAGGATGTAACACCCCCTTCTGCACTTGAGGGGTTAAGGTGGTGCTGCAAAGATACGCAAACGACACCCCCTCTATGCTCACTTTTTCCTCATAGAAAACGTTGGCTTTTTCGTCTGCATATTAACTCCCGCTGTGCAGCTGGTGTCCTTACAGGAATATTAATAACTCAATACAATCAGCGGCTTATTTATTTCCCACCAAGTGTAACATACTGTACTCATGAGCACTAGTTAACATTTATTCCATGAATAAACTGCACAATTATTAATCATTATCCTCAGGCTTCTCATTACCGTATATCACAGAACATGCAAATGCCAACAAGCATGGACAGGACTAAGATGTTAGACCCCCTGTGAAGATCACTTCATGGCAATTAGAATTCATCTCAATTCAGTCAAAACAATTCCGTTTGGGAGAGGGAGGAAGCTTCTCTTCATGATTACGTAGACCCAGAACATTGCAACCTCATCTGGGAGCTGCTAAGAGAAGCCCCATGGAAGGAGCACAAGAATTGTGAAGAAGGTGGAGGTAGGAGGACTGAGGTCGGAGCATATAAACTAGTTCAGGATCACTAAACTTCAGACAAAGAAGAAAACACGATGTGTTCTGAAATATCCAGAAGAAAAATGAATACAATTCCTCCTGGCCAACAGAATATTAAAGAAGGACAAAACAAAGTGAGGTTCTGGCTCTCAATGGAAATGTCGTCTCTAGCCCGAGAAATTATTCTCCATGACTGTGCCAGGGTAATGAGTCCTCAGGAGATGCCTTACAAATAATTGGTTGTTAGGACTCAATTTTACACAGTATGATACGGAAAGCACCACAAACTGTGTTGTGTACTATATTATATCTTCTAACTACTACTCAAAGCAAACAGTCTCATCAGATACATCTTCGCTATAAAGCAACCCCGCAAATCTTCAATCAGCAGTAATAACTGTACTTCTTTATCCCAATAGGGTTCAAAGCGCTTCCCAATTACAATTTAGCTTTCAGTACTGTACATAGTTTATCAGTCTCTGCCCCAAGGAGCTTACAATCTATGTTTGGTGCCTGAGGCACAGGAAGACTTGACAAATGTCACAAGGATCTGACACCAGGATTTGAACCCAACTCCCTGCTGCAAACTCCTTTGCTGAAGCTGCTCAAATATAGAGCTTGCTCATAAATGAAATATCAATCAGTTAACAGATCATGACGACTTTCAGTATAACCCCCAGTGATTACAGCTCATATATACATATCAGTACTCCTAATATCTAAAACGGCATTTACCCCGAGCATAAGGCAGAGTACCATATAGGAAGAACTGATACACCAGAATAATATACAGGCTCCTGATTGCTTTACTCATTAGTTTCCTGATCAGCCATTATAGCTTATAAATCTGTACACAGGAAGAGCCACTATGCACAAACATCAGTACCAGCACCAGTTCCAGACTGACAGCGGACGGTGGGTTCTGAGTTTATAAATCCATTCAGATTCTAGTAGCCTCCTATCAGTGTCGCTACTGCGCATGGTGCCCATTATATGGACAATCCCCATAAATTACAGGCACTTACTGTCCCCATCATGAAAAGGATTCACGTGTGTCGCCACTGATGTCTGTGCTACCCACTTGACAGAATTTACATGTTCCAATATTCTTCTGCGTAGCTGTTGCGTCGTTTTCCGAACATAACGCATCCCACAGACGCGTGTAACCAGATATACCACAATGAGGGTTTCGCAGTTAATACATGTGTCTATGGCGTGTTGTGCTGTTCTCTCAAAATTTGGGAATGTTTTTGAAGGTTTTTTAATTTCCAAGCGGACATGCCTTGCAGTCATTGCACCTGTACATTCCTTTCACTGCGTGACAAGCCAGTTTGTAGGTCTAGATCTCTGAGAGTGACTATGCACTTGCATATCCTTCAGGTTTCTTGACCTAATAGACCAAATAAACTATTAGTGGCATGTTCATCCTATACACAATGGTCTGTATACAGCCTGGTTCATGCTTCTTGATGGACAGATCAAGGAATGTACTGCAGTTTTTACTAATTTTCATGGTCAGTTTCAAATTCAGTGTGTTATTGTTTAGAATTCCTACAAACTCATGGAGAAGTTGTTCAGTGTCATTCCACAGGAATAAAATACCATCTATGTACCTTATCCATCAATGTGGTCAGTGTACATAGAATTAGGTGTGCTAAACACCTGGTATCCTCTCACCAGCCGAGATATAAATCCACTCACTTTGTTATACTATCCCCTGCAAAGGGTTATTTACTGATTGTCTGAAACTGTTCTCCCTGTGAAGAATGTGTAGATATATACTACCAATAAGACCTGAAATATTCCCAATAACGGTCACATAAACTGGACAGACAGTTATTTATTCACATGAAACAATCTCTTCAGTGAGTACAACTAAGTGTCAGAGCAACATGTGTTGTGCTATTTATCTAAGCAGAACGTGACATGTAATAGTAACAGTCACAGCAGCAATATCCCTCGCAGAATCCAGAGGCTTTAGTGTCGCACACATCGGGAGACCCTCTGTTCTGCAGATATGGGAAAGGTCGGGGTTCAGTTCAAACGCTTTAGCTAGAGATGGGTGAATCCGCCCAAATCCATTTCCCAGAGTTTCTTGCATTTTCAACCCAAAATCCGATTTGCGATGTAAATTTTGCACCCACATTTGGTTGGTTTTAATCTATGCGGATTCATCGAAGCCCACCATTGGATACAACGTGTGAACGGATTTGTAGAATCCAAAATGCGAATTCAGCAATCTTAAGAATCCGCTAAAGGGTTGCGGTGTCTGCGGAGTGAATTGGTCATAATAATAAGAAATATGCCAAACGCAAATCGCCCTTTTTGAGATTGATCTGCTGAAATCCGCAGACCAAAGGAACCAGTCGATCCGCTGCAAATCCATATTCGCCCCCCCAAAATTGCCCATCTCTAGCCCATTTCTAGGTCAATACACTGTATATCGCAATGACACGGGGAACTTGTTCTGTTGCTCAGACTACAATAATTCGTCCCTTCGGATTATCAGCACTTCTAGAACAACTACATCTGCATTGGTAAACAATGGAATATATTACAGATACAGGCCCGATCCAGAGATACCTCATTTACTGATTGTGTCCCGAACGTTCCTCCTAGAAATATGTTAATACGTTTAACCAGTGGCTGGAGAATCAATACTACAAATAGTTCTGACTCACAAAAAGTACCATAGCGTATCTCTGAAGCATGAATAAGAAAGGAAAGACTCCCTGCAGACAGTGTGCCACTTATTTAACAGAAACATTTACTGTACAAGAGCCGAGTTTTGTTTTTTTTGGACCACGGATTACATCTAAATGAAAAAATAAATGTGACATGTTTAACCCCCGATAAAGTAAATTATATCCAGCACCTGATCCAACCAGTAACTAGTTTATTTATCTCCTGCCAAAGAGGAATCCATTGGATGGATTATTGAGTTGAAATTGTACTTAACGAAAAAAGCCATAAAGAGAAATCAATCCATAATGGTAAATATAGCACGCTACTCACCAGCTTTCTTAAGACAAAACCTGCAACTTTATCAAGGTTCACTAGAAAATAAACCCCACTGCAGCAAAATGAAATGGCGGTATCTTGTAGGATGTGTGTGTTCCTTGTGGCAGTGTAATAATCTTTATATCATGCCCATCACAAGCGCCAGTCCTGGGGTTTCCGTCTACATGGGGAGATATTTCTGTTCTCTGTGACTTTGGCTTTAATTGATGCAATTCTATTCAGTGTTTGGAGATCATTTATCAGTTTTGCTCCAGTGTATAAATGACTCTGGTTTATCACAGTGTTTTCCTTTAGAAAATAAAAGGACAGTTTCACTGCTCTGAATAATGTTTATACAACATTACAGCAGTAATAAAACACAGTATTAGAATCTGATGCAGCACTGCCGTGTGTATCACATTGATGCCCAGTAACCCAGGTCACAAAGATTTATATGACTCTGCAGCACTTCACCAAACTTTGCTTGCACTGTACTGTATATGAACTGCGATAGACAGATTGATACCAGCTCCCACCATCAAGGTTTGATGGACACAAGATGAAGAGAGAATTCGATACATAGTTTGCATCATATAAATGATCCCTAACTTCTCCTATTGCCTCTGTAACCTCTCTGCAAATCCATAATTGACACAAGTGAGCAAAATACATAAGTCCTAAATCAACTCAAAACAAAAACACTTGTAACCTAAACCTAAGCAACAACACTGACAAGATTCATTAAACGTACTCTTAATGTGAAAAATACTCATACACCTTCTCAAGTGAGAGAGCCAAGCAAACATGGTGAACATTTGGCTAGAATTGTTTGCTGCAGAAATAAACATTTCATGTCGTAAGAATCTTTCCACTTGGCAAACAAAGTAATTAAAGATGAAAACCTCTTCCCACAATGCTGCAGGAGTTCCCCACATTTCCCACTAACACGGCTCAGAACGTGTAACGCTGCTGCCCAAACCCCCCACAAAAACACCCACAAATAAAGCACACACACAAAGATCTGGAGGCATAGTTGCTGCGACTATTATTCAAATTTAGCAAAGAGGGGTGCTAACCCTGCAGAGTGCTCCACCCATAGGTGAGGTAAATGATGCGTAAATCCCGTCTCGCCAGCCAGGACCGCCCAAAGTCTCAGGCGCCCAGCGGACCAGAAGTCAGCTGCGAGATGGGCCCCAGGTACTCAAAGCACAAGGAGTCCTGCCCACTGGCATGCCATCGCAAGGCATTACAGTAACTGAGCTCCATCTGCCAAGGTTACCCTGCATTTACACCCCAACCAGTCGCCACCAACGGGGCTATATATGCCCTTAAATTAGCCCCGAACCACCAAAACCCGATCTGAAGGAACATAAATGGAGTCAAGATCAATGAGAATCAAACACGCAAATTGATCTATATTAACACCAATGGACTGGTGATGTATCTATAAGCATCCATAACCTCAAGGCAGGCACCGCACTGATCACTCCACATCAGCTGCGAGATTGGCGCCAGGTACCCAAAGCATAATGGGCCCTGCCTACTGGAACCACATCAGAAACCTTCCTGGTTTCAGCCAGGACAAATGTAGGGGGTGAGAGGAGCAAACACTGCCTCCCCCCTGAAGCAGCCAGGGCCCCAATGCCTGCATCCAGCCAAACCAGTCAAGGATTGACCCGCAACAGTGGTTCCCATCCCCCTGCTGCTGCCATTCCGAAATTAAATGGCCCAGGAGTGGGTAAAGACAGTGACAAACCCCATTGCAATCTGTGGGGGCCCAACCAGTAGCAAATTCACAGTTAACCCAGAGTTGGCCTTGCCCTGGGAGGTAGGGTGACCAGATGTCCCGGTTTTGCCGGGACAGTCCCGTTTTTTTCGCTCCTGTCCCGGTTGCTGGTCCGTCCCAGAAATGTCCCAGATTTTCTCCTGGCCCTGTTTTTTTAGTTGTCTGCCGTGGTGCGCGGGGGCTGCGGCGAGGATGCGGCAGCCCGGCCGGTAAGTATTTTAAGAATGCCAGGGCTGAACATGCCAGGCCGCAGGGGATTGGTGTAGGATGCCTGGGGCGGGGCTTTAGAATGCCAGGCATCAGGGGATTGGATGAAGGTAGGAGGATGCCGGGGTGTGTGGCTTTGGCTCTCACCGGCTTTCCTCCCCCGGCATTCTGGCCCTCCCTCTGCACTCTCCGGCTCTCCGGCTCCTGGCCCTGGCCCCCCTCCCCGACCCTCCGGCACCCGGCTCGCTATCCCCCCGGCACCCCAGCTCGCTCTCCCCCCGCTCTCCCCCCTTGAGCCCGCTCACATCCGCTCGTGGCACTTCCTGTGCCTGCTACGCGCATGCCACAATCTGCCGCCTCCGCCGAACCCCCATCCACCTCCGCCGAAACCGCAGCCGCCTGAGGTAGGCATATCAGTGGAGAGAGGCAGAGATGGAAGATGCAGGAGGGGGGGGGAGAGATGGGAGATGCAGGGGGGGCGAGAGATGGGAGATGCAGGGGGAGAATGGGAGATGCAGGGGGGGAGAGATGGGAGACGCAGAGGGGGAGAGATGGGAGATGCAGGGGGGGAGAGATGGGAGATGCAGGTGGGGGGGGAGAGTGAAGCGAGATTGCAGGGGGGGAGTGATGCGAGTATGCAGAGGGGGGGAGTTTGATGCGAGATCAGGGTCGTGGGTGATGTAGATGTGCAAGTGGTGGGTGGTTGAAGATTAGGGGGGTGGGAACTGATGTGAGATGCAGAGGGGCAGAGTGATGTGAGATGCAGAGGGGCAGAATGATGTAAGATGCAGAGGGGCAGAGTGATGTGAGATGCAGAGGATGGGTATATGAGGATGAGGATGAGGATGAGGATGAGGATGATGAGGATGATGATGATGATGATGATGATGATGATGATGATGATGATGATGATGATGATGATGATGATGATGATGATGATGATGATGATGATTATTTTACCCCTGCGGCCAGAATCTGTTTTCCTTGGAGCAGTTCAGCCCTTCTCACTTTACAAGTTGTGCAGGCTTGCACTAGAATTTAAAAAAGCTTGCGAGTAATGGAGTAAAACAAATTATAATTATTAAGGTTTTAATGCGTAGGAAGGTGATTTATTAACCCTACTGCTTTACACGTCTATTTTGTGATTTACCCCTGTCAAACCTAATATGTCATCAAGATAGGGGTTCCCCGAAAGTTTAGGAAATACTTCAAGGGTTCCTCCAAAGAAAAAAGGGAATCACTGATCTACAGTATAGATAAAATGCCCAACTGTTAAGTATTACGAAATTAAAGGAGCGGTCTAGAAATAGCTATTCATTTAAAATGTACAACTCCTCTTTCTTAATCTGAGCCAAACCAGTACTACTTCTAGCACACATAATATCAGGGAGCAAATCAGGTGGGCGAATGACTTATTGGAATATTTTCTTTTTTTTATTACAGTGAGAGTAATTTCTTGAACATGCATTTATATATCACGAATCACCATGTTATCACTTTCCATACTTAAATACTAAACAGACTGTGATTCACAGAAACTCTATTACTCAAACAAACAAACCTCCATTACTCAAACAAACCTTCTGTTAGTTATTGGTCTGTGTCTGAGTGACTGACTGACTGGGTGAGTGACTGACTGACTGGGTGAGTGACTGACTGACTGACTGGGTGACTGACTGACTGGGTGAGTGACTGACTAACTGGGTGAGTGACTGACTGGGTGAGTGTGACGATGGAGGGGATTTGGCCCGGGATTAAAGGGGTTGCACCCCATTTGGCCACCCCTGACTGCACCGGGAGACAAGGGGTTAACTGGGCTGAGGTCCAGAAATGTGATGTAACCCTTGTTATGACATGTAAATGCATGTTCCCCTGTTCCATTATAATGTCTGGTTACTTAGTGTTTGCATCACACAAACACTAGAATCCATCCGGGAGCACAAGGGTTAATAGTTCTTTAATGATTATAGCTCTTTGTGTAATTTTCTCGCCTTTTCAGGCACCATTTTGCAGGTCCCCATTGGACGCCATTAGGGCTCAATGCATTTCAATAGGAATTTGTGCTGTTTTAGTCCTGTTTCCTGTAGTGACCAGCAGGTGGCGTCCGAGAGGAAGAGCGGCGGTTTCCCATTGAAAGTCAATGGGCTCATTGACTTCAATGGAGATGCCTCGAGGTAACCTAGTTGGCTGCCGTCCAGACCGCAAACCGCAAAGCGGATACAATGTCCTTCAAAAGAGCTAAAATCACTGGGTCAAGTTCAACGTCAATTAGCGGGGGAATAAACAGTTCTAGGGCACCTAGGGGTAGAATTCTTTTTGCCCCATGTTCCTAGGCGTCCCCCCACTCGACCACCACCGGGTCCCCGAATCCTGGACCCCCGATAAGGGTCGAACCAGATAGAGCGGGTCGCGCCATAGGCTTCAATGGCGGCGGCAGAAACAGCTCAGAAAAATGACTAAGTGTAAAATGTTGAAATGTGTAAGTCCATATCTCCGGTTCTGGAATGCCCAGAGGGATGGGATTTGGGTGACATGTAGCCAAGATTCCGGCTTTAATGCATGCCCATTTCCAGCCCCCTCAGACCCACCAGACGGAGTATGGACCCCCTTGAAGTTCGGGAGTTTTCCCATAGACTTCAATGGCAGAAAACCCCATTGACTTCAATGGCGGCGATTTACCATTGAAAGTCTATGGCGGAGCTGCCCGTTGTTTTCAATGGGGATTTAGTGAAAAGCTGAGATTTCTTTTTCAATGGAGATTTTTGTATTAAAATGATTTAATGTGCATTTGTGTAACTCCGGTTTCTTAGGTCGTATCAAGTCGCTTTTTGGACCATATGGTGTCCCAGTTCTGGCAATGCGAACTGGGAAGTTTGGACCTGCTAAACCTAACGGAACCGGATATTTTAATACGTTTATGTTTTATGCTTAATAGTGTATCTTAAGGTATGGACAAAGACCAAGAGGAAATTCTTTTGGGCCATAAGGTAGCAGATGGCCCTGGGGATGCCGCTATGTCTAGGATTTAAGTGCTGTTCAAAGAGTTTTATCACCCTCACTGTTTATCCGAAGCCCAAACCAGGGCAGGTCTTAAGTGTTCCAGTTAACACCTTTCAACAAAGGTTTTCCTGCCAGAACTCCAAATGGTAGACTGGCTGGCATTCCTGATGTAAATGTGGGGCTTCAGAAATGAGACCCCCAGAGTTCTACTGCGCATGTGCCAACTAGCAGGGGGGCATGGGTCAGAATGCTTTCCCACGTTAGTGAGTGGCTGGAGGTAATTGTAAACCAATCCCCTGTGCTTAAGGTTAAGAATAGAAGGAGAAAGGTTTATAAACTGCTGTCCACCCATATATCTTTTGTCTTCGTTTGCTGATATGGTTACCTGATACCACCTGAATGGTTTCCTGATTGCTGAGAGAAACGCTATGCACTGTCTTCCTGCCCGAGGTCTTTTCATGCTTTTGGGTGTCTTTATGACTATGAAGAGTGCTGTATGAACTGCCAGTCCAGCTGTGACTGCTTCATCATTTTCCTTTTACGTAAGTGTCTATATTTTGCTTGTTAGTTGTACATATTTGCTGTGTTCACCTTTATCAAGGAATAAATTATATTTATCATATCTAAGTCTCGTCCCAGTTCAAACCCAGGTATATATATATTTATATATAGTTTTGGTGTAAATTACAGCCTGTCGCAAGCTCTCGTGACAGTGAGTGACTGACTGGGTGAGTGACTGACTGGGTGAGTGACTGACTGACTGGGTGAGTGACTGACTGACTGGGTGAGTGACTGACAGACTGGGTGAGTGACTGACAGACTGGGTGAGTGACAGACTGACTGGGTGAGTGACAGACTGACTGGGTGACTGGGTGACTGACTAACTGGGTGAGTTACTGACAGACTGACTGGGTGACTGGGTGACTGACTAACTGGGTGAGTTACTGACAGACTGGGTGACTGGGTGCTCCCCTCACATCCACACCTCCTCCGCCCCTCCTCCTCCTCCTACCTCATATACCACACCCGCCGCATCTTCCCCCCCTGCATCTCCCATCTCTCCCCCTCACCTGCATCTCCCATCTCTCCCCCCCACCTGCATCTCCCCATCTCCCCCCCACCGCACTTCCCATCTCTCGCCCACCGCATCTCCCTCTCCCCCCACCTCATCTCCCACCTCCCCTGCCCCCCCCCGAACCCTGCATCTCCCGCATCTCCTCCTCCCCACCGTGCGAATCTCCCATCTCTCTGCCCCCAGGCCCTTCCTCTCCCCTCTCTCCTATGGGGCTCTCCCCCACCACCTTCATGCTTCCCATCTCCCCCCCACCTCATCTCCCAAAGTCTCATCGCCCGCCCACCTGCATCTTCCCCTCTCTCGCCGCCCCCACCCTTCAGTCTCCCCCCTCCCCCCGCCCCCCCTTCTCTCCCCTCTCTCCCCCGCCTCTCCCCCCCACCTTCATCTGATCTCCCATCTGCTCCCCCCCACCATTCCTCTCTCCCATCTCTCCCCGCCCACCCGTCCTCTCCCATCTCTCTCGTCCGCCCCCACCTTCATCTCCCCTCTCGTCCCGCCCCCCCTTCCTCTATTCTCCCCACCTCTCCTACCCCTCCCGCTTCATCTTCCCATCTCTCTCCCCCCCCACCTTCCTCTCCCCTCGTGGCTCACCGCCCCCCTATATTCGAACATCTCCCATGCGTCTGCGCCTCGCCCCCCCCTTGCTTCCTCTCCTCCCTCGCTGGTCTGTCTCCGTCCATCGCCCCCCCCACTTCATCTAGTTCTCCCTCAAGTCTGACCGCAGCCGGCACCGGCGCCTTTTCCGTCTTCTCCCCCCATCGTCCCACCGCCCCCCTAATTCCTGTGCTCCCCCCGGTTCCCCCCCCCCTTCCTCTTCCTCTGGGTCAGCTCTCCCAACTCTCGTCCCCCCCTTCCTCCTCCCCTCTCTGCCCCCTCGTTTCCTCTCACCCTCCTCCCCCCCCACCGTTCCTCTCCCCATCGTCTCCACCTCTCGTCATCGGTCTGCCTCGTCCCCTTCCTCTCCACGCCTCTCTACAGCGCCCTCTGTCCTTCTGCCCTCTTGCTCCCCCCCGTTCAAGGACATCCCGTTCTCCCCCTTTCATCTGCTCCCCTCTCGCTCTCTCCTCACCCTCCCTCCCTCTCGACCCGGTCAAAATCTCCCCCCCCCCCGTGTCCCAGACCCTCCTTCCTATCTGTCCATCTCTATCCTCTCTCCACGATATGCCTACCTCAGGGGCTGCGGTTTCGGGCGAGGTGATGGGGGTTCGCGGAGACGCCGATTGTGGCTGCGCGTAGCAGGCACAGGAAGTGCCGACGGCAGAATGTGGAGCGGAGCTCAAGGGGAGAGACGGGGGGAGACGAGCTGGGGGTGCCGGGGGGATAGCGAGCCCGGTCCAGGAGGGTCGGGGGGGGGCCAGGGCCAGACCGGAGAGCCGAGGTGCGAGAGGGAGGGCCAGAATGCCGGGGGAGGAAAGCCGGTGAGAGCCAAAGCCACACACCCCGGCATCCTCCTACCTTCATCCCATCCCCTGATGCCTGGCATTCTAAAGCCCCGCCCCAGGCATCCTCACCTACACCCAATCCCCCTGCGGCCTGTTGTTCAGCATGGTTCAGCCCTGGCATTCTTAAAATACTTACCGGCCGGGCTGCCGCCTCCTCCGCAAGGCCCCTGCGCACCACGCAGACAACTAAAAAAACAGGGCCCAGGAGAAAACTGGGACATTTCGGGACGACCAGACAACCGGGACGAGCGAAAAAAACGGTGCTTTCCCGCAAAACCGGGACATCTGGTCACCCTACCTCCCAGGGCAAGGCCAACTCTGGGTTAACTGTGAATTTGCTACTGGTTGGGCCCCCACAGATTGCAATGGGGGGTTGTCAACTGTCTTTACCCACTCCTGGGCCATTTATTTCGGAATGCAGCAGCAGGGGAATGGGAACCACTGTTGCGGGTTCAATCCTGACTGGTTTGGGCGGATGCAGGCTTGGGCCCTGGGCTGCTTCAGGGGGGGCAGTTGTTTGCTCTCTCACCCCCTACATTTGTCCTGGCTGAAAACCATGAAGGTTTCTGATGTGGTTTCCAGTAGGGCAGGGGCCCATTTGCTTTGGGTACCGGGCGCCAATCTCGCAGCTGATGTGGATGATCATGCGGTGCTGCTCCTTGAGGTTATGGATGCTTATAGATACATCACCAGTCCATGGGTGTTAATATAGATCAATTTGCGTGTTTGATTCTCATTGATCTGACTCCATTTATGTTCCTTCAGATCGGGTTTGGTGGTTCGGGGCTAGTTAATTTAGGGCATATATAGCCCCTTTGGTGGCGACTGTTGGGGTGTAAATGCAGGGTACCTTGCAGATGAAGCTCAGTTACTGTAATGCCTTGCGTATGGCATGCCAGTGGGCAGGACTCCTTGTGCTTTGAGTACCTGGGGCCAATCTCGCAGCTGACTTCTGGTCCCTGGGCGCCTGAGACTTTGGGCGTCCGTCTGCGGGACACGGGATTTACGCATCATTTACCTCACCTATGGTTGGAGCACCTGCAGGGTTCACCCCTCTTTTCTAAAATTTGAATAATAGTCGCAGCAACTATGCCTCCAGATCTTTGTGTTGTGCTTTATTTGTGGGTGTTTTTGTGGGGGGGTGGGCAGCAGCGTTACACGTTCTGAGCCGTGTTAGTGGGAAATGTGGGGGAAACTCCTGCACATTGTGGTAGATTTTCAATCTTTATACTTTGGTTTCTTATTGCCAAGTGGAAATATTCTTACGACATGAAATGTTTATTTCTGCAGCAAACATTTCTAGCCAAAGTGTTCACCATGTTTTGCTTGGCTCTCTCACTTGAGAAGGTAGTATGAGTATTTTTCACATTAGATACGTTTAATGAATCTGTCCAGTTGTTTGTTGCGTGGTTTAGGTTGAAAGTGTTTTTGTGATTTGAGTTGATTTAGTGATCTTATGTATTTTGCTCACTTGTGTCCATTAGGGATTTGCAGATGAGTTACAGATGCAATAGGAAGTTGGGGATCATTTATATGATGCACACTATGTACGACATTCTCATCTTCATCTTGGTCCATAAACCTTGATGGTGGATCGAACTTGAGGTAATCAATACTGTCTATCGCAGTCCTATACATACAGTGCAGCAAAGTTTGGTGAAGGTGCTGCAAGTCATATAAACCGTTGTGACCTGTTCTGGGGCAATCAATGTGATACACACGCGAGTGCTGCATCCCCCAAGAATTCTAATACTGTTTTTTATATTACTTGCTGGTAATGTGGTATAAACATATTCAGAGCAGTGGGAAACTGTCCCTTATTATTTTCTAAATTAAACACCTGTGATAAACACAGAGTTCATTATACCTGGAGCAAAACTGATAATGATCCCAAACACTGAATAAATTGGATGCAATAAAGGCAAACAAGTCACAGAGACAGAAATGCTCCCTATTAGATAACGGACACCCCAGGACTGGCGCTTTGTGATGGGCGCATTATAATAAAGATTATACCTGCCACAAGGACCACAACAACAATCCTACACAGATATCGGCGTCCGCATTTCATTTTGAAACTGGCAGTGGGGTTTACTTTTTCTAGTGACCTTGATAACAGTTGTCAGGTTTTTGTCTTAATAAACGCTGTGAGTGCGTGCTATATTTACCATTATGTGAATTGATTTCTCTTTATTGGTTCTTGTTTTCGGTGTTAAGTACAATTTTCAACTCACTAATCACATACAATGGATCTCCTTCTTTGCGCAGGAGATAAATAAACTAGTTTATGGTTGATCAGTGCATGTCATATAATTTACTTTAGTCGGGGGTTAAAACATGTCACAATTATTTTTCATTTAGATGTATCCGTGTCAAAAAAACAAAACTCGGCTCTGTGTACAGTAAATGTTTCTGTAAATAAGTGGACACTGGTCTGACACGGGATCTTTCCTTTCTTATTCATAGCTTCAGAGATACGCTATGGTACTTTTTTTGTGAGTCAGACCTATTTGTCGTATTGATTCTCCGCCCCTGTTAAACGATTAAGCTATTTTCTAGAGGAACGTTCGGAGACACACAATCATTAAATGATGGTATCTCTGGATCGGCGTCGGCTGTATCTGTAATATATTCCAATTGATTTACCAATGCAGATGTAGTTGTTCTCATGAAGTGCTGATAACCGAAGGGACTAATTATTGTCTCTGAGCAAACAGAACCGTTCCCCTGGTCCATTTTGCGTATAATAAACAGTGTATTGAAGTCCTCAGAACTGGGCTAGAGATGGGCAATTGATTTGGGGGGGCAATAGGATTTTGCAGGCGGCATCGACTGGTCCTCATTTGGTCTGCGGATTTTCAGCAGATCAATCTCAAAAAAGGGCGATTTGCGTTTGCATATTTCTTATTATTATGACCAATTCTCACTCCGCTACAGCCCGCAACCCTTTATTGCGATTCTTAAGATGTGCTGAATCGCATTATTGGATTCTACAAATCCTAGTTCAAAAACGTTGTTCCATGGTGGGCTTCATGATCCGCATAGATTACACAACTCACCCAAATGTGGGTGCAAAAATTTTTACAAATCGAAATCGGACATTTTGGGTTAAAATTCGCAGAAACTCTGGTGAAATGGACATGTAGGCTTTGGCGGATTCAATCAGCACTACTCAGTCTAATATGTCGTTTGAACTGACCGCCCGACTTTCCCATAATCGCAGAACAAGGTCTCGCCCGCTATGTTGCACACTAAAGCCTCTGGATTCTGCAGTGGGATATTGCTGCTGTGCTGTTACTCAATTACATGTCACTTCTGCTCTAGATAATAGCACAACACATGTTGCCTGACACTTAGTTGTATCTCACTGAGAGTTTGTTTCAATGTGAACATAACTTGCGGTCCAGTTTATGTGACCCGTTTATTGGAAATATTTCTTCGGTCTTATTTGGTAGTATATATATCTACACTTCTTCTCACAGGAGAACGTTTCAGACATCAGTAAACACCTTGCAGGGGATAGTATAAACAAGTGATGGATTTTATTCTCGCGGCCTGGTGAGAGGATACCAGTGTGTTTAGCAACTAATTCTATGTACACACGGACCACATTGATGGATAAGGTACTAGATGGTATTTTTATTTCGCATTGAGTAGGATGACACTGACGAACTCTGCCATGAGTTTGTGTAGAATTCGAAAACAATAACACACTGAATTTTGAAACTGACCCATGAAAATTATAAAAACTGCATTACATTCCTTATCTGTCCACAGAAGCATGACCAAGGCGTATATCAGTACGCATGTGGTATAGAGATGAATCGCCATAATAGTTTTTTTGGTCTATTAGTGTCAACTGAAACCGAAATGATATGCAAGTAAAGTAGTCACTCTTCAGAGATCTTAGACCTACAAACTGGCGTGGTCACCGTCTGAAATATGTCCCGGTGCAATGACTGCACGGCATTCCGCATGGAAATTAAAAAAAACTTCAAAACATTCCCAAACTTTTGGGAGAACAGCACAACACCGCCATAGACCATGTATTAACGAACTAGCAACCCTCATGTGTATATCGGTTACCGCGCTGTGGATGCGTTATGTTCGAAAACGCCACAGCTACGCAGCAAATATTCTGAACATGTAATATTCTGGTCAATGGTAGCACAGACATCAGTGGGACACAACGTGAATCCTTTTCATGATGGGGACAGTAATTGCCTGTAATTTATGGGGATGTCCCATGATAAATGGCACCAATGCGCAGTAGCGACACTGATAGGAGCTACTATAATCTGAATGGATTTATAACTCATGAACCACCCCGTCCGTGTCAGTCCTGGAACTGTGCCTGGGTGTACTTGATGTTGTGCATAGTGGCTCTTCCTCTGTGTACGATTTATAAAGCTATCAATTCTGATCAGACACTATGAGTAAAGCAATCGATGAGCCTGTTATATTATTCTGGTGTATCCTTAGTTTATGTTTTTCTTCTTCCTATATGGTACGGGCTCGCCTTATGCTCGGGTCACATGGCCGTTGTAGATATTAGGAAGTCTGATATGTATATATGGGCTGTATCACTGGGGGTTATACTGAATCTCGTCATGTTTCTTTTAACTGATTGATATTTCATTTGATGAGCAAACGCTCTATAGTTGAGTCAGCTTCAGCAAAGGATTTTGCGCAGGGAGTTGGGTTCACATCTGGTGTCAGATACTTGTGACTTTGTCAAGTCTTTCCTGTGCCTCTTCAGGCACCAAACCAATAGATTGTAAGCCTGGGGCAGCAGACTTATAACTAATGGTCACAGTATACTGAAAGCTAAATTGTAGATTGGGCAAGCGCTTTGAACCTATTGGATAAGAATACAAGTTATTACTGCTGATTGAGATTTGCAGGGGTTGCCTTTATAAAGCGAATGTTCGTGATGAGACTGTTTGCTTTGATAGTCTAGTTAGAAGATATAATATAGACCAACACATGTGTGTGTCTTTCCGTATCAACTGTGTCAAAATTGAGTCCTAACAACCAATTATTTGTAGGCATCTCCTGAGGACCATTACCCCTGGCACAGTCCATGGAGACTATGTTCTCGTCTAGAGACGGACTTTTCCATTGAATCACCAGACCTCACTTTGTTTTTGTCCGTCTTTAATATTCTGTTGGCCAGGAGGAATTGTATTCATTTTTCTGTCTGGATTATCAGTAACACATCGTGTTTTCTTCTTTGTCTGAAGTTTTATGATCTGAAACTAGTTTATTTAGCTATGCTCCGACCATCGTCCCCTACTCCACCTTCTCCAATTCTTGTGCTCCTTTCTCCAGTGGGCTTCTCTTAGCAGCTCCAATGAGGTTGCAATGTTCTGGGTCCTATCGTACTGCATGAAGAGGAAGCTTCCTCCCTCTCCAAAGGAATTGGTTTTGATGCTGATTGAGATGAATTCTAATTGCCATGAAGTGATCTTCACAGGGTCTAACATCTGGTCCCTGTCCATGCTTGTTTGGCATTTGCATTTCTGGTGATATACGGTTAATTGAGAAGCCTGAGGATAATGATTAATAATTGTGCATTTTTTTCATTGGATAAAGTTAACTATGCTCATGATAACAGTATGTATCCACTTGGTGGGAAAATAAGCCGCTGATGTATTCGGAGTTAATTAATATTCTGTAAGGACAACCACTGCAACAGCGGAGAGTTCAATATGCAAGCAAAAAGCCCACGTTTTCTATGAGGACAAAAGTGAGCATAGAGGGGTGTCGTTTGCGTATCTTGCAGCACAACCTACACCCTCAAGTGCAGAAGTGGGGTGGTACTCTCACTATTTCATTGCATTTCTGTTTCAATGGACATTTGATGTGAAATAAGTATTTGGGTGTGCATTAAACTTATGTCACTGTTGTTATTTATTTCAGATTTAACATCTAATTGTTTGGTACAGAAAGGAAATAGTTCTGATTTCCTCTGTTGTGGGGGCCCATCACATTTTCCCCAGTAAGGTGTCCTGTTTTTACCCCTCCCGGATATGATTTAGCTGTGAGGGCATTCTTATGGCTGGCTGTTTAGCACCATGTTCCTATTCTGGCCCATATAACGTTCATAGCCCCTACACACCTTCCTCGATTCGCACCCAGGCGATGCATATGGCACACACAAGGAGGATGACACTCTATCTCATGGTTTCACTGATTACACTCGAGCCATTTTTCTCCTCTTCTCTGCTGGTCAATGCAACCATGTTCGGAGGCTCCTAAACCATGGGGGCACCAAGCACCCAACCATGGGGCAAGGTCTCAAGCACCAAACATAGATTGGGAGCTCACCTGGGCAGGGACTGTGGCTGGAGGAGAATTCTAAGTGCTCCAACACGCGCAAATCGGTATTGTGCTCCACCACACGCGCACTATGCTGTAATTATGCTCCACACGCGCACTATGCTGTAATGGTCTCCACACCACAAGCTCACTATGCTGTAATTGTGCGCCACAAAACCCGCATAATTCTGTATTGTGCTCACACGCGCACTATCTGTAATGTGCTCCACACGCTCGCACTATGCTGTAATTGTCTCACAACGCGCACTAGGCTTCATTGTGCTTCCACAACGCGCACTATGCTGTAATTGTGCTCCAGCACAGCGCACATTAAGGCTTGTAATTGTGTCTCCACACAGCGCACTATGCTGTAAATGTGCTCCACACCGCACTATGCTGTAATTGTGCTCCACACGCAGCCTATGCTGTTAAATTTGTTGATGCCGCTTGTAAGTCCCATACAATACATGAACAAAGTTATTATTACACAAGAAGTCGACTTCTATTCTGTCAAGATCTATATACAGCGAATTTCTGGCCTGATGTATACAATATGATGACAAATTATCATTATTGTACAGACAATTGCCACGTTCGATTGCTACAGTAAAATTGCCTGACAGTGGGAGGAGCTATTAGCTGACCTATGGAATTGGGCTCGTGCCATTAGTCTCCACTCAGACAAGGGGTGTGTCCATGATTGCCTAGACCTCCTGCCTAGCCCACTTCCTTGTCCCTGGTGTCTACTGCTTCTGTTGGCTCTGGTTCCATCGTCGTCTGCTTCTGTTGCTCTCCTGTCTCTGTCCTTTATCCTTGCTTCCTGTCTGTTGCTTTTGCCTTTGCTTGCTAGTCACTCCTGCCAGTAAATGCTCATGCCTGTCCTTTGATCCCTGACCTTTTCCTGTACCTACCTGTATTTGGAGTCTGCTCACAGTAAAAGCCCCTTGCAAATAATCGGGCTGTCCCGGTTATTCCTTTCTCCCCGGTCTCAAGTTCCCGCGCCCTGTTTCTTTAGTCCCTGTCCTGCCCCCCGCCTGTGCCTTTTCCAGTCACCTCGTTGCCGGACCTCTGCTTGTACCTTAACTTCGCTGCCTGCCGCCTGCCTAGGACCCCTGCTTGGGTCCCTGACTTCGCTGCCTGCCCCTGCCGCCTGCCTTGTACCTCTGCGTGTGACCACCTCCTACGCTCGGTGCCTGTTCCTGCCACCGAGATCCTACCCGCCACATGAGTCTCCCTTACAGAAGCAAAGGCCACTTCTGGCTCGCTGGAACAGATTCTTCGTCCGGCCTGCACCCGTTCCTGCCTGCTGCAGCAGACCAAGACTCCGCCATGGTTGAAGATAATTACTTTTCGTTTCTATTCTTTTTGAATCCAAATTGGGGATTTTTGAAGGTTTTTTTTGTCGTTGCTGCTAAGTGTTCTGCAAAATTTTTGCGTTCTCATAAGAAAAAAAACATTTTTTTTTGTCTGAGAACGATAACTTTTACTACTACCGCTATTGCAGCTTTCTTTTAGATTTTATTTTGCAAAGGTTATCTGCAGGGTTTTTTTTGTGCCACTTTCTCGCCTGAGAAAATCCCTATTATAAAAAAGACCCTTCCCTGCAGTAACCTGTTTTTTGGCCATTTTTCAGACTTTTCAGATTACCTGACAAAATTTCCTCTGCATTGGGTGGGCCAACTGGCGATGTTTCAGACCCTCATTTCTATTAGGATACGGTTTACCTTGATTTACTGCTGTTCACAGGTTCTTCATTCTTTCATTTCAAAAAGACAAAAAGTGCTTCCATTATTTTGTTTCTGCAAGTGCTTTTATTTTCTTGCATCTATAGTTTTTTCATGATGATGGTTTAAGGTTTCAGTTTTCACCCCGCAGTTCCCCTAAAGTTGTTTCTCTGAACATATAGGTAATGCTGCACCTATACGCCTGATATCAAAGGTTTCAGATTTTGAACCCTGCAGGGTTCTCTGTCTGATATTCCTATGCAAGAAGTTCAGATCTAATACAATTTTACTCTGGATTATTTTCCTGCTGTCTATGAATTCTATGCCTGATATCAAAAGTGTCAGATTCACTGGCAGGTTTTCTCTTTGTCTATATGGATATCCCTACGCCCTGAATGATCATAAAGTTTAGATGATACAGCCAGGTTTTCTCTGTCTGTCTGATATCCCTACGCCTGATATCAAGGTTTCAGATTGACTGCAGGTCTCTATGCTGATATTCCTATGTTCATGTCAAAGTCTTCAGAAGCTAACTATAAGTTTTCTCTGTATAGTGTCCTGCTGTCCCTTGATATTTCTATGCTGATAGCAAAAGTTGCAGATTCAACTGCAGGTTTTCTTTGTCTATATGATATCCCTCGCCTGATGCATAGGATTTAGATGTAACTGCAGGTTTTCTCTGTCTGTTGATATCCCTATGCCTAATGCCTAAAATTCAGATATAACTGCAGGTTTCTCCTCTGTCTATTTTTTTCCTTGCATTTATAATCTCTGTTGCCTTTGGAGAAAAAAGGTTTAAAGTCTTTAAGGGTCAGCCTCCTATCTTGTGTCTCTCTGTGTCCTAATATCCGGTTGTTCATATCTAAATGCTGTCTGTTTTAAAAACACATTTCCTTTCCTCTTTACTGTAGTCTTGGGAAGTGTGGGTTTAATTATGGCCTGCTCCCACTCAACAGTCTTTGAGCAGTAATTTGAACACAGTACACACTGATTCTTCAGAACTTCTCAAAGCATTCAGAAGAAGAGAAGAAGGAGGCATACTGTGAAGTTGCAGAATGAACTTAAGAATGAAAATTTTCAACCTCAAGTCTGCATTTGATGAAAGAATATGCTGCTCTTAAGGCAACTACCCAGACGTAGCCCAAAATAGTGGAAGAGAAAAAAGATGCTTTCCTACTCAGGTGGGGGGGGGGAAAACGCTTCAAGCTGCACAATAACGCGATGATTGGGTCTTTAATGAACGTTTAATAAGACAAAAAAGACCATGACTACCAAATACAAATTTGCTACATAACAAAGCTGGTCTATTCTTCAGCAAATGTGCTAAGTGTGTTCTCCAGTTAAGAAAGAGCAGTTGGAAGAGGACAGGTAATCCTGTCAAGAAGCTGGAGTACGGCCTATGCTGATATGCGTCCGTCCCAAATTTCATGGCTCAAGTTGCGCAAACTGGAAGCCTCTGAGGAGAAGAATTGCACTTTCAACATAGACTAACGTTCTTTGAGAGAGATCTTCTAAAGGATAATAGCAGTGTTTGAAATGGTAACCCAGAGTGTCAAGAATCTCTGTTCCAGGTCAGTGAACAGGAGCTAATAAATACTCCATGATTAGGAGAGGAGAATAAGCAGTTTGGCACCAGGAAAAGTTGGATATGCCCGACAGCCTGCCATAATGCAGAGAGAGTGCTGCAAGAGGAACGTGTCCTCCCTTGAGCGGCGCACTCAGAGCAAAGAATATTCTGCAGAGTCAGCTGCGAGGAACGACTGCACATCTGCAGGACTCCACGGAGAAGATAGGGTGATGCTGAAGATAGACAGCGAAATTATTGCAGGAGGAAAGTTTCCAGACTGCATATCAAGATACAGATGCCCCTTTGTATTTTTGGAAGAGTAATTTGAGTAACAACAGTGGTGTCCCCCAAAGAACAGCATGAGGATCTGGAAAGGTCACACTGACATAACCAGAGCCTCGGCTGGAGGAGTCGAGGTCTGGGAGAGCACGGCCCAGTTCTGCCGCCAGCAGAAAGTCTCTTTTAGCATACTCTGGTCCACAGAGCCATCACCCTCTCGAGATCCTCCTGGAACTTTGGGTAGTGTGGCGACACCTGAAGGAGTTTGTTCTGCGCCCCGCGCCACGCGGTGTCACGTCAGATATGTGTCGGAATCAGGCCTATACAATAAAGTGATGGACCGAGGTGACTGTACCCCCCCCCCACCTACTACTCACCTGGAAGGCTTGAACAAACCACAAGCATCTTTCTCTTCGCTGTAGGAAAGAGAAGAAGAGTAAAACGTCCAACTACTGATATCCTATTGTCCGAACCAGCATGTCCCGGGAGGCGGGCCTTTCTGCAAACAACTTCCGATCCAACCTAATGGGCCAGTTTAACAGTGTTTTGACCGCGGTGTTAGCCCATCCAGGGCTCAGGGACAGTTCAGAGAATGCAGCGTCCTCGCAAGAACTGGCGGCTATTTGCTATGAAAAATAACGTCCTCTGGGTTTAAAAGGCCCCTGAAGATGGCGGTTCTCATCCATTCAAGAATTTTCATCACGAGCGCCATCCCTTTCCAGCCCAACAGATTCGTGAGCCTGCTGTCTAAATGGCAGAACAAGGTGTCAGGAGAACATCAATGATCTGCACAATAAGGCCCCCGTGGGAATTAACTGAGACACTCAGTCTTACTGTTCAACTTCCACGGGCGTTGTCACACACGCATCTGGGTGAAGCACTTCCAATTGTGCACGACATGATCTGAGTAAACCCCTCTGCCCACGACAAGCCACCAGGGTGGTCACCTTGAGTCGCCTTTCATCAGTCCTCCGGGAAGAGCCTGGCGGATCGTCGGAGAACGCGCCTGGGAGAGGGGGGAGTAATGTCAGGATTGCCTATACCTCCGCCTAGCCATAGCTTCTTTGTCCACTGGGTTGCTGCTGTCCTTCTGTTGGTCTGGTTCCTCTGTCTGCTGTCTTCTTCTGTTGCATCCTGTCTCTGTCCTTTATAGCTGCTTCCTGTCTGTTGCTTTTGCCTTGCTTGCTAGTCCAGACTCCTGCATTTTCTCATGCCCTTCTTACTGATCCTACCTGTTTCCTGTACCTGTACGTATTTGAAGTCTGCTCACAGTAAAAGCCCCTTGCTAAGTACTCTGGCTTAGTCCCTGTTTTATTCCGGCTCCCCGGTCTCAGTCCCCTGCTCCCTGTTCGTTATTCCCTGTCCTGCCCCGCCTGTCCGTTCCAGTCTCCTCGTTTGCCGACCCTCCTGCTTGTTCAACACTTCGCTGCCCTGCCGCCTGCCTTGGACCACTGCTTGTAACCTGACTTCGCGTGCCTGCCGCTGCCTTGGACCTCTGCTTGTGGGGGGGGGGGTAAACCCCCCCCCCCTACTACTCCTCGTTGCTGTTCTGTTTCCGGCCAACCGATAATCCTACCCTCCACGGAGTCTCCCGTGACGGGTGAAAATTGGAGGTTTTTTTAACATCGCCAAATCCGACAATTAAAACCCTCCGTCTGCAACTTTATTATCTGTATGTTTCGGGGGGAAAGGAAAAGGGTAATAAGGTTAGAAATAAAATGGTGTATCTCGGAGAAATTCATTCAGAGATTTCCAAATGTCACAGTAGTCCAGGTGTCGCACAGACACAACGCGCCAGAGGGCGCCACTGCCATTCTAAGGCATAAGGCATGGCAAAAAGGGGTGGGACTAACATGAAGAAGAGGCTGGACATAACATGAAAAGGGCGGGCATATGAAAAGGGCAGGGATAGCACAACTATGGCTGTAATATCTACCTGCTACAGGACAGATATGATAAAGACAAGGACAGCAAAAGATGCTTTTTTTAATTCCCCACAAATCCATGCAGACACTGAAGTAGCTTTTGACGGTCTGTTGTCCTTGGTACCATTCTAGAGTGGGACTATATCAGCTATCGAAAGAAATGACGTCCGGTTATGCTTTGGTGCACACGGCGCTAGTATTCCTGCGCTTAAAAGGCTTCTACGCACCTTCAACGTGAATGGAGAAAACCAACCACAAACTGTCAAGAAAGTGACACAAGCCGCACATATTTTATATACATATATTTGCGCCAATATAACAATTTAACTCTCCCAAGCGCAACATAAATCCCATCTCATCCAACCAGAACGCACCGAAACCCAACACATTTGTGCAACTAGCTTCAAACTCTTAAACTAACTACGCCTAACTGTGGCAGTTGTCACACCACCACCCGCGTAGTCTGACAGCTCAGCTGCGCAGGTGGTGAAGGGTTTCCCTCCATCCTTGACATTAGAACCTCAATTCTATGAGAGAAATAGCTCAAAAACTTTGTCAATTATTGTTCTTTCTGGATGTGTGCCTGTCCGACATGAGTTTTTTTGTGAGAAACTGAGATAAATACATAGAACCGTAGTGTGTGGCGCAGGTATATTTCATCGCAATGCTTTCACCACAATCACGACTTAGAATTCGCCCTTTAATAATTCATAAAGCTGGTGTCCTAGGCGGCTGTGAGGTTGTGTGGTATCTCGTGTCTAGCAGTTCTGTGAGGTTGTGTGAGTATCTCTTATGCTAGCATTCTGTGAGGTTTGTGGTATCTTCTCCGTGTCTGCAGTCTTGTAGGTGGTGTGATTATCTCTGTGTCGAACAGTCTGTGAGGTTGTGTTGTATCATCTGTGCTAGCAGTCTGGTGAGGTTGTGCGGTATCTCTGTGTCTAGCAGTCCTTTGAGGTTTTGTGGTAATCTCCTGGTCTACAGGTCTGTGAGGTTGTGTGGTATCTGTGTCTATCAGTCTGTGAGGTTGTGTGGTATCTGTGTCTAAGCAAGTCGTGAAGTGTTGTGGTGGTATCTGTGTCATAGCATTCTGTGATGAGGTGTGTTTGTATCTCCGTTCCTAGCAGTCTGTGAGTTGTGTGGTAATCTCTGTGGTCAGGCATTCGTGAGTTTTGTGTGGTATCCATCTGTGTCTAGCAAGTGGGGAGCTTGTGTGGTAATCTACTCCGTGTCTAGCAGTCTGTGAGTTGTGTGGTTCCCTCCTCCGTGTCCTAAGCAGTCTAGAGGTTGTGTGGTATCTCCGTTGTCTAGCATTCTGTGAAGTTGTGTGTCTCTCCTTGTTAGCAAGGTCTGTCGGTTGTGTGGTCTCTGCCGTTGTCTAGCAGTCTGTGAAGGTTGTGTGTCTCTCCGTTTTCTAGCAGTCGTGAAGTTGTGTGATCTCTCTGTGTCTAGCAATATGTGAGGTTGTGGTTGGTCCTCTTCTCCGTGTCTATCAGTCTGTGAGTGTGGGGTCTCTCCGTGTCTAGCAGTCTGTGAAGTTGTGTGATCTCTCTGTGTCTAGCAATCTCCGTTTCTAGCAGTCTGTGAGGTTGTGTGGTATCTCCGTGTCTAGCAGTCTGTGAAGTTGTGTGGTCTCTCCTTGTCTAGCAGTATGTAAGTTTGTGGTTCTACTCTCCGTGTCTAGCAGTCTGTGAAGGTTGTTGTGATCCTCTGTGTCTAGGCAATCTGTGAGGTTGTGTTGTCTCTCTCTCCGTTTCGAGCAGTCTTTGAAGTTGTGTGGTCTCTCTGTTGTCTACAGTCTGTGAGGTTGTGGTTGGTCTCTCGTGTCTAGCAAATCTGTGAGGTTGTGTGTCCCGCTCCCGTGTCTAGCAATCTGTGAGGTTTGTTGTCTCTCTCTGTGGTTCTAGCATCTGTGAGTTGTTTTGTCTCTCTGTGTCCTAGCAATCTGTGAGGTTGTGTTGTCTCTCGGTCCTAGCAGTCTTAAGTTGTGTGGTCGCTCTGGTGTCTAGCAGTCTGGTGAGGTTGTGTTGTCTCGCGCACGTGGGCCTGCGCTTATAGTGCCGGTGGCTGGCAAGCACTACATCTTTCGCTACTGGCGACGGGTGACGTCATGCTGTCGCGTCGCCATAGGCCTACTAAAAAATCGGCGGCCTTATCTGTCTCCAGGGCTTTACGCAATTGACATTAGAAGTAGAATGGTCAGAGTTCAGTGAGAGCAAATGTAAAATTTCTACATAAATAGTATTGTGGCCTAGAACCCAGGAGAAGTTATGGTTAATACCAGTTAGAATAATGGGATATGTGAGACTGAGACAATGGGGGAAACAGAACATGTAGCTTTCTATCTCTTTTCAGTGACATGGGATCATGTTACCTGACATCTGAATGGAGTATAAACATTCTGATGTGTTGAATGTCTGTCTGATCTCTGACATCGTTGTGGAAGGTGTCTAACTATAAACAGAGGCATAAACCTAAGGCATTACATCTGAGCAGGCCAGGCGTTGCATCTGAGCAGACAGGCCGTGCCTCTGAGGTGCAGGACAGTCGTGCACTGAGCAGACCAGGCATTGCATCTGAGCAGGCCCCAGGCGTTGCATCGAGCAGACAGACAGTGCATCTGAGTACAGGACCCAGGCGTTACATCTGAGCAGGGACCGCAGGCTTGCATCTAATCCAGGCGTTAGCATCTGCGTGGGACTCAAGTTGTTAAATCTGCAGAGGCCAGACGTTATATCTGAGCCGGACCCAGGCGATACATCTGAGCAGACGCAGGTGTTGAGCATCTGTGCAGGACCAGAGTTGCATCCGATCAGACTCAGGCATTCATCTGAGCAGGACCCCAGGCTGGCACCGACAGAACCAGGCCACTGGCATCGAGCAGGACCCGCCCTCAGGCATGGCATCTGGCAGGACCCCGTCATGCATCTGAGCAGGACCCCAGGCATGTCATCTGAGCATGACCCCAGGCATGGCATCTGATTGCGGACCCCGGCATGGCATCTGATCATGACCTAGGCATTGCATCGAGCATGACCACGCGTTGCATCTGAGATGACCAGGCGTTACAATCTGCGAGGACAGAGCGTTCTCTGAGCCGGACACAGGCATTGTCATTTGAGCGGACCCAGCGTTACATCTGAGAAGACACAGGCATTACATCGATGCAGGACCATCAGGCTTTACATCTGGCATGACCTATTTTGGAGAGACTTCGAGCTCTGTACCAAGACTTAATCTCTCCCTGAGATACTACCCAGGTCTCATCGAGCCTGTGAAATTCCTTTGGAAGAGATTTCCAGGGTCTGTTCTGAACCGCTACCCCCCGGCGAGAGACATCCAGCTCTATGTGAGTATGAACCTCTTTC